>VZRF01009672.1:1173859-1228155 GCA_013396875.1 Vireo altiloquus
AATAGAATAGAATAGAATAGAATAGAATAGAATAGAATAGAATAGAATAGAATAGAATAGAATAGAATAGAATAGAATATTTCTTTTGGAAGGGACCTACAATGATCGTCTTGTTCAACAGCCAGACTGTTTTGGGGCAGACCAGAATTTAAAAGATGGGGTCAAGGGCATTGTCCAGATGCCTCTGGAAGGTTCTTGTCTCCTTAATGAACATGTTCATCTTTTTAAACCTCAACTTTTTGAAATTGCAACTTCAAATTACTTAATAATTCTGAATCCTCAAGCTTTTGAGTGAGGATCTTGCTTTCTATTTTATAATTTTAATATAAACCTAAATGCATGTTTCAACAAATAAGTTCAATTAATTAGGAGTTACCTACTAAAGCTAAATAGGAAAAGTGTATATGTATTTCAGGGACAGCAATAATAAGCTTAGCTTTTTATGGTTCTTGGGTTTTCCACAAGTTGAATTCAAGCAGAGTTTAAATCATGACAGATGTTTTGAAATAGACTGCAGGAGCTATGAGCAATATAATTAAAATTTTAATTTTGTATTTCTAAGGTGTTTCTCATTAGAATACATATTTGTCTAATTTTCAGAAACTAATTTCGTAGTAGAGGAAAACTTGCATGCACTGTGCATAAGAAATTACCATCCTGACTATTCGTGTCATGTACACATGTAGTGAGCTGCTACAGGATGGAAAACTACATGGAAAAATTTATATTATTTCGTCCTAATGATAGTTTGAAGGATCCAGATTTTATTAAAATAGTTTAAATAGGTGTGTTACCTTTGAACTTTTATATTTCTTTTTTTTTTTTTTTCATATATAGGTTTCATAAACGCTCCTGTCTTTTTTATGTTTTATTACTTACTACTTACATTGTAGATGCCCTGGGTAATTACTTATCAGAAGCAGTTTCTCAGAATATCTACTAAAATGGATAAAGATATATTTTCAATAATATTTGTATATTTAACCTTTTATGGAAGCTATATAAATGATTCATTTATATTGGAGAAACTGTGCTTTTATTGTCATACTCTGTTATAAACATGGGCCAGCTTTTTTCTAAATATTATTATCCTCCAAACTACTCTTCAAAATGTACATGTCTGGGTGTTTCATAGTGGACTTGATATTGGTCTGCAAGAGAGTGTGTAATCTAAAAGTTTGTATCTGTGTTGATAGTTGATATTGCTTTTCTCATTTTCAACTGAGGCTATAATAGAGAAATAGGAAATCTATTTTAAAATTTTATCAAAATAATTTTACTGTAAGATAAGCTTAAATTTTTCTGCTTTGGAAAAATAACCTGACTGCAAATGGCAGTTGGTTTTAGAATTCCCATACCCCATCTTATGCTACTGGATCAGTCAGTCTTTTCTGACCACTAAAGTCTATATGATGTAGCTAAGTCCAGTAATTTATTCAAGTGTAATGAAAATAATGTATAAATTTTACATAAAATATACATAAAAACTATGCTTACTTGTGGGCTTTGAAATTAATTTTAACTGAGATGGAGAAAGCAGAAGAGAATGGAGATCAAGTCTTTGCCTAATAGACTAGTGTGGCTCAGATTACTTCAATGGTTTTTCACTGGTTTATACCAGCCGAAATGCTGGCTTGCTCATTGAGTTTTCAGGATCACATCTTAGCTTTATTGTGTTTACACTATTCTGAAATTCAGTGGATTATTTTCAAATTTCAGTTTTCAGTTTAGATTTCACACCAAATAAACACAAAATCCATCACGACAAGGAAAATTCTGATAATAAATACTATAAAGTTAGTTTGCTGTGGTGAAATGGATAATATGTCATAAGCATATATCTAAAACTAAAACAGTCCTGTTTCAGGAGCAATGTGCCAAAAGAACATATGTGGGCAATCTCCATAGAGGTCACACAATTTTTTTTATTTTGAATGCATATATGACATTTTATAATGCCCCAGTGGTTATAGGTGATTAGAAATCTGTTGCAATATCACAGAATAAAAATTATTCTTTTTACTCAAAATTATATTAAAAAATCAGCTTCTGAATTCTCTGTGTTCATGTATACATTTATATTTACTTTATATATTATTAACTGGATTTTTAGAAACCTGTGGGAGGTCTGCCATTACCTTGAGTGATACCAGAATTTCACCCCAGTGTCAAAGATTTGTCAGAATGCCTTTAAATATATCCAGAATGAAATGCCTTGGAGGATTTGATGTGTTTAAAAGATTCATGGGGTTTGTTCAAGAATGATTAAGAGACTATGCTAAATAAATACTATTCATTTATGTTTGGTGAGGTAATCTCATTCATACCCTCAGGCTCATGAAAGCCGAGTTAAGAATACATAGAGCACTTAACACACACGGTGTAAGGGGATTTGAGGGTCATTGGCATCTATTTGAACATTGAAATATCAGTGCCCAGGCCAAATCATTTCATTAACCTTCTCATTCCCTAATTCACAGATTAGTTATCATGTTGTTATCTTACTCACTCCTTTCCTCTGGCTAAAACTGTAATGACAGCCCCATCGCATTACTATAACAAGTTTTATTTTCATGTTCTACATTCCTTTCATTGATGCTGGTAGTACCTTTTAAGTCACCCTCTTATTCAGATCTCTCACAGAGTATCCTCTTTCTATTCAGTTTCTACTGCTGGGTATTAATTAAAAAATATTGGAGAAATAATTTAACAAGTATGACTAATAAATAGTGACATAATTGGTAAGAAAAGTGATTGAGCAAAAGAAAAGGAGGTAGAGGTAGAAAGGAGAAAAGAGTGCTCCGATGGTAGCAGGTAGATTGCTGCAGTGATAAATTTACAGAGATGTAGGGAAAAATACCCATGAATAAAGGAAAAAATATTAAGAAAGAAGGACTTAGAAGCTAGGGAATGTGATGACAAGATCATCTGAAAACACCTAATAAAGACAAGCTCAAGTATGAGCATATTATGAAGGATTGATCCAGTTTTGAAGATTAAACAAAAAAAGTGAGAGGAAAAGGAAACTGAACATTCTATAGAGAACAGCAGTTCTGAGATTCCACAGATGTCAACTTCTGGGCCACTGAACTTAAAATTTATATGTAGTGGAGACTAGCAAGTAAACAAAAAGTTTCTTGTTGTTAATTAATTAATCTTCTCACATAAAAGGGAAATTAAAAATTAAATATATTGAAAAGAGTTTTGGTAAGCTTTGAAATTATGAAGACTGGTAAAAAGGGAACAGCTCACTTTTTCACATATCACTTGGAATACCAAAATTTTGTAGTGGTTCAAAAATAAAAGAGATGCATTAATGAAAGAATATGTATTAATTGAATAGGAAACTTGACATATTAGCTTTGACATATTCCAGCTGTGTGATGAGATCTTTCAGTAGAGTCCTTCTGCAAGGACTGAAGTGTTATGGATTCTGCTTGGACACTGTGCTAAAGACCAATCAGTCATTCTTTATTATATTTGCCTTATTTTTTTTCTTCTCTATCCTATCCAAATAACCACTCAGGACAGAAGGAATTCAATTCCCTCTCTGACACCTCTGATGTTTGAACTTTGCAATTTAAGTGTGAAACAAAAATGCAGTCACACACAGGTAAGTTAAAATTAGATATATATTATCAAAATACTCCAAGTTTTATTTCACCCAGTAAGAAAGTTGGTAATTATTCCAGCTAATGAGTTCTTGGCTATGTTAGAGGCCAAGTTAAAGTTTTTTCAACTCTTTATCTTATACTGCTTTTCAGTTGTTAAAGAAGTTATGTGGATAGTCCTGTTTTCTTTCATTTTTATATACTTTGTCAGGCTCCCAACAGTTCACTCTCACAGTCTGTATATGATAGAAAAATCCACAAGGGAAATAGTCCTGTATCTAATTAGTGACTTTCACTCAAAATTGATTCACAGTGGTAAGAAATATTGTGTCAGTCTCCAAATATTTCTGAAATAATACTCTTAAACTTCAGCCTGTTACTTCAGCTGCTTAAGACATTCAATTTAAGTAAAAAGCTTGTCTTTGTCCTCAGTGCAAGTGCAGCTTATTGGCATGAATCATCTCTAAAACTGTTTGGGAACACGTTAATATTTTTCCCCTAAGAAAATGTCATTTTGGCAAAAATAAACCTTTTTGGAAGAACATTTTCATTGGAAAAGTATTTCTTAGATCCAGATGACAATTTCTAGCCAAATCTGTGGAAAAATAGATCCATCTTACGCTTCCTAATTGTCCATGAGACTCCAGTCAGGTTGGTAGAACATTGGATTTTTGCGTTGTAGCAAACACCACAAGCGCTGGGGAGTGATCCAAGCAGTGTCTGATACATTCCATAGGTGTGACCTACCATGTGGGTCTTCTGAAAGAACCATTAACAGCACTGCAAGTACTATGAGGTCTTCAGCATATAAATATAAAATGCAACTATACATTAACAGAACCAGTAAATTATTACTTAACTGAAGCTTGTTGGAAAATAAATTTTCTCTGTTATTCACTTTAGTGAGATCAAAATTTCAGCTTTCTGGAGAAAATAGCTGAATCAAACATGGCATGAAATTTCTGTTCAATATTTGGTAGAAAATGTAGCTGCATTCTTTCCTCTAAACATTGGGCTCTTTAGTAAAACTATCTTTGATTTACCATGGTTTGCTCTTGTAAAATAATTTACTCAAAATTAATTGTCTGAGAGCAGTGCTTTCTACATAAAGAAGAATGGTAAAAGGGGAAATTAAACTACCTCTTTTATCAATCTATCCAATAGCATATAGCCACAAGAATACTCTATAATATATTTATTTTTAACAAAATAAAAATTTTGTTTTTCAACAGCTCAAAGTTTCCATCAAGCAAAAATACTTTAGGAAACAATTTTGCTGTTGTCAAAATCTATTTTTCATCAGAAATAAACATTGAGAAAAATATTAAGTTTAGTCTGTTCCTAAAAATAATATTAGAATAAGATGAAATTTTAATACTAGAAGAACCTGGTTTTTTTTCCAAATAGTTAATTCAGACCTTTGTCTTTGAAAAGTTAACTTTCAAAACATGAAAAATAATTTGGATATATGTATCAACATGGTGTTTCATGTCACAAGATTCAACAGGTGAGTGAAGTTCAACCAGCTACTTGAACAGGAACAGTCTAGGTATAGCAGTAGAGTAGCAGCTGCTCTTCTGTAACTTTTCCATCTTTTTCATCCTTTATTTAATGAATTGTGAACCTGTCTGTGAACCTTCAGTTTTTAAAAAAGTGTCCTAATGATTACTTAGCCTGGTATGAACACCTACATTCATAATTTCTAGGTTGCTTAGTTGTCTTTCTACCTTGCTATGCTAAACAGAAGTGTTCAATTTGGCCTTGATCTTGCTTCCTGATTCTTTTATTTTGCCTAATATCCTCATGATATGCAACAAAATGATAAAGGGGAAATTTTCCTAAGGCCCTTAATGTTTGTCTCTTGCTTGAATTAGGATATTTCTACAAAAAATAAAATAATCATATATAGTGAAAGTATTTATGCCAGTTAAAACAAAATACACAGCTGCTATGGCAAAGAAACCTATTTTTATAGAACTTGGAATCTACAGATCTTCTCAGTCAGAATATTAATTTCAGTGTTTCTGTTTAGCTTCACTGCTTCTGCTAGGAGACTTTTCAGTGAAGTACAAAGGATCAGCGATAAACTATAAAATCACCATTGGTTTCAACCTGTGGAAAGTGAGACAAAACTCAAACAGATCACTGATCAGCCAACCAGGCAGTTGGGTTTTATTTTGTAAGCTTTATTCCATCAGTGCCAAGCACATGATAAATAATAACCCCTCCAATGTGAATGTTGCTTCTACTGGCATTCTTATCAAGGTCTGTGTTGTAATTTGTCCTTGGAGCATCTCTAGTTCCAAATACCAAATCATAATTTAGAAATCATATAATTATCAGAATTGTAGATAACACTTGGCAGTGTGAAAGAATGGATTTCTGATGTTTTCTAAAGGGAAGTAGAAAAAGAATGTATAACTATGTGAACTGTTCCATATAAAATATATTGGAAAAAATTGTTGACATGGAAATCTTTTTCCATTGACAGGAAGGAAAGATGAGGATGAGAAACATCTGCACTAAAGATACAAGACTTAGAGTAGGCACAAGAGAAATGTAAAAATGGCCAGTATATTTCACGCAACTAATTAGGAAAATTGCCAGGTTAATCTTTCTTTCCCTCTTTGTCCCTTAATGAAATCTCATTTGTTTTTGAGAGAAAACACTTTGTAAAACAGTTTCACATCCAGACAGAAACAAAGCCAAGGGTGAATACAAAGCTTTAGACATAAAATATACATGAAGGAAGGTTCTGTTTTAGAAATTCCAGCCAACATCCTTCTCGCCAACCTTCTCCCTTCAGTCTTGCTCTATGACTTTCATATTGCCTGGAAAGAAAAGTAACATTTTGTGTTGTTTCTCTCTGTTCATACTGAATCCTACAGTTACCAAGCATCTGTAGCAGAAGTGAGGCACATTTTTAACATTGAGAGATGTTTCCAACTTGTTAGAATTTCTGATGGTGTTGCCTTCAGCAAAGTTGTGAAATCTGTGGCTTTATGCCTTTCCAGTCTCACTTTCACCTTAATGCCTCAGTTGAAAATCTATTGCGTCATTTCAGTGCACTTGCTAGAACATAAGACCAGGCATTCTCACACTTGATACAAACATTAACTAATAAATTGGACAAATATATGTTAATTTAAGACATATTCAGCATTAAAAATATCTATATTAAAATGAGAATAAATGTTTTCCCACTGGAGAAGCTGAGGTTATTTAATTACTCTCTGTTTTTTTGGAAAGAAATGAAAAGAAATTACTTATAAGACCTTTGTCTCTACCTAACTACATAATGTGCAAAACAAAAAAGACTCTCAATGAAGTTGTTAGTGCTATCGTTGAAGCACTGGGCTGGGATTAAGCAAATAGATTATTTATTCATAGCTCAGATGACCTCTGATCAACACCCTAACTGTTCTGAATTCCATTCTAATTCTTCCTAGACTATATTTAAGTGTATACACTTTGCTTGCCCAATTGATGGTCACAGTGTTTGCATGGAATTTTAAAAGCCAAGTGTTGCAGTGCCCAGAGCTCAAAAATGCAATGCGTCTGTGTATGTAATCTTTATAAAAGGGGATTAATAATGATATCTACTTCAAAAGTATGTTAGAAGAGTGAATACAATAAAGATGAAGAGATGTCCAGACATTTAATATCATTGGATTCATGTCTACAACTCTACAGGTTGTTTTAAAATAATTGCTATACTCAAATTCGCACTAGACATAATCTATAAGGGCAAAGAACTGTTTAGGTTAAAGAGTTTGGTAGCTGTACTGAACAGGAACAAGTCCATTCTTTCTTTTTTTTTTTTTAATTGCTTAGCTGGAGCCTGCAAAAGGACATATATGCACATGAAAAATTATTTATTTATTTATAATTTTCATTACTTACTTGGTGAGGGGTGCCTGGAAGGGGTTGCATTTTAGATCAATGGTGCTAGTGACATGTTAATCTGGCAAAAACTGCAGTGCTATTATTGTTAAAATAATAAGCAGTTGTAAGCTGCTGAACTCCTCCAGACTCTACTTGTTGGGGTTTTTCCTTACTGTTGAAAAACTCAAGAAAAATGTCAGAAACCAAGCATTCATAATCCTGTGATCAAGGATTACAAATTGTAATGGTAGTGCTGGAACATAAATAAGACAGAAATAGAAGTTACATAAACAGAGCTGACCTCTTTTTATCAGCATTTACTAGAACAAATGCTGTGCCTGAGAAAAGAACAGATAAAGTCAAAATATGACCAAAATAAAACTGCCACGCTTCAGTTAGAAGATACCTGGAGATAGACTTATGGTTGGATTTTCACTCAGGTTCCTCAAAAGTACTTTAGTGATAATGCAGACCACTTTAGGCACTTAAGTGCCCATTTAGGCTACACTGATATCACAAACTGCCACCTTTCTCCAAAACCCAGTACATTCCCTCTGTATTTCAGTTTCTGTCTATGAATTTGTGTTCACATCAGTTCTCATTCCAGCCCGCTATTGTCTTAGCTGAAGTTTAGTTCCAAAGGAAGACATCTAACCTAAGCTTAATGACTCAATTTTGAAGGCGTGTTCTGACCCCAAATATGAAAACAGATTAGAATTGCTCTAGGTATTGATCAACAATTTTTAATTTTATCCATATTTATGTGCAGAACACCTAGGAAGTTTTACAGTAAAAACACTTTCTGTAGTCTACGTGACCTCAGATGAAATTCCTTTGTCAAATTAAGCAACGTATGGATTTGAAGCTATGTCCTGAGTATTTAATCTGGTCCATTTGTTACACAAGTGTTCTATGTTTCTGCTTATTCTCTGTTTTGGGTTCTGCTTCTGCCTCTACAAATGCAAAGAAATAAAGCAGGAATCTATTACCTTGCTTCAAGGGAAAGAGAGTACAGTTTAGGACTGCATCATATTTGTTGGTCAGTTCAAGAGACAATTTTTATGATCCTTCTTAATGCGTATAATTAGGTAAAATATAGCAGTTACTGATTTCACTACGTGATATCTGCATCAAATTTAGTGGACAAGTGTATAAGTATTTCAGAGATACTTTAAATTAAAATATTCAGATTCATATCTGTCTGTTTTGAAAAACAAATATCTTAGATCAAGCTTAAAGATAGACATAGTGAATCAGTAAGAGAATGTGAGAGGACTGAGCAAGCAAGATGAACATAGATATTGGATTCAAAGCCATTAGCTCATTCCTCATAGGACCAGAACTGAAATTAGAATTAGCTATGCTGTGTTTTGATGGATGCCTCTCTTGATGAGTATCGAAAAGATAATGGCCATGTTTTCAAAAATGGCTAATTTTCAAATAATTTTGGATAAAATACTATGGGAGTGTTTTGGGTACCTAAACAGAGATGTCTGCTGCCATTCTTGTTTTTGTCTATAAGGGCACTCACAAATTATCCATAGCCTCAGTATCAAATCTACTCACCTTGTATAGACCACACTCTTACAAAGTTAATAATTCAACTTTATTTAGTGATGGGCCCATTTTGCTTCAATTACCTCAGTGCTCTTTCCCACTCCCTCAATCTGGGCATATTTCTCTTTGATGCTCTCTCAGCTGTGACAGCAGCTTAATATTAATCTGGAAATTTGAAACATTGCATTCTAGAAATCGCATATGTTGATAATTTTTTCTGTCTATACTGTCTACATTTCTTTTTTTTTGTTTTTCCTTACTTCTCTGTCCAGTGTGTTCCATAATGAAGCCTTCATTCATAAATCTATATTTTGGTGTTAGATAGTAATAAATAACTCGGCTATGCACCCATAGTGCTGTCACATATATTATCTATTATAATAAAATTATTCTCAAATACTGAAGAATAATTTCATTAGGCATCTCCTGGAGCTGCTCTAAGCTAGGATTCTGGAGGGAGCAGAAAATGACACCTAACACCATTTGCCTGGCATCAAGCATAATTTAAATCCACTGAAATTACACTTGCAGAAAGTTCAATCTCTCTGTGACCTTCTTTCTATCTGATGTCTTTCCTCTTCAAGTCACCCTTCTTCCTTCAGGAGGGGACAAACACCAATGAAACAAACAGCTTCTCAGAGCAGATCACAGAGAAAACCAATTATAGTAACCTTTTCTGGACTTTACAAGTATTGACTGGAAATACAAAATATCTGGAGAGAAACTTGATGTGAAAAGTTTCTCTGTTTAGGATAGGATTTTGGCTAGAACAGCTCTCAAACTCTGTAAGGGGAGATCCTGTAACACTGCCTGAAGTACTGAAAAAAGCTGGCCTTGCATTTACTATCCAGACAGAAAGAAAGAATTTCATTAAAAATGTCATGCTGAGTAAATAACTGAAGTACTTCATATTTCTGTCATTAACTTTTATGTAGTTTCTGGTATTGTCCTATTCTAACAACATGCATAATACCTCCTTACACAGACTGAAGTTTAGTATGTCTGCATTTCCCAGCTGATAACCAAATTCCATACTGGTGTACTGGTAAAAGTCAGATATGGATGTGACAGGAAATTATTTAGATGTCCTTGAGAAGATCTTATTTTAGAAACAGCTGATGCTTTGGAAGGAGAATGGAAACAAGCTAGACTATACGAAAAGGCTCTTATTTTGTTTAAAATCACTGAATATTCAGATATTTAGAAATGCTAAGCAGAAGTGTTTCAAGACAGTAGTATCTACTTTAAAGTAATTTGCTGAATTCTAATGCCCAGATCCCACAAGTGATTCCTGAAGTAGAATGAAAAAGCCATTTTTTAATGGAAAAATGCAAAACATGCATTTGCATTGCCTAATGGAGGACATCATGAAGGACGAATGAGGCACATGGAGTCATATGTGTTACTGCATTTACAATTCAAATAAACATTTAATTTTTTTTCTTTTTTTTTTTTTNTGCCTCTACAAATGCAAAGAAATAAAGCAGGAATCTATTACCTTGCTTCAAGGGAAAGAGAGTACAGTTTAGGACTGCATCATATTTGTTGGTCAGTTCAAGAGACAATTTTTATGATCCTTCTTAATGCGTATAATTAGGTAAAATATAGCAGTTACTGATTTCACTACGTGATATCTGCATCAAATTTAGTGGACAAGTGTATAAGTATTTCAGAGATACTTTAAATTAAAATATTCAGATTCATATCTGTCTGTTTTGAAAAACAAATATCTTAGATCAAGCTTAAAGATAGACATAGTGAATCAGTAAGAGAATGTGAGAGGACTGAGCAAGCAAGATGAACATAGATATTGGATTCAAAGCCATTAGCTCATTCCTCATAGGACCAGAACTGAAATTAGAATTAGCTATGCTGTGTTTTGATGGATGCCTCTCTTGATGAGTATCGAAAAGATAATGGCCATGTTTTCAAAAATGGCTAATTTTCAAATAATTTTGGATAAAATACTATGGGAGTGTTTTGGGTACCTAAACAGAGATGTCTGCTGCCATTCTTGTTTTTGTCTATAAGGGCACTCACAAATTATCCATAGCCTCAGTATCAAATCTACTCACCTTGTATAGACCACACTCTTACAAAGTTAATAATTCAACTTTATTTAGTGATGGGCCCATTTTGCTTCAATTACCTCAGTGCTCTTTCCCACTCCCTCAATCTGGGCATATTTCTCTTTGATGCTCTCTCAGCTGTGACAGCAGCTTAATATTAATCTGGAAATTTGAAACATTGCATTCTAGAAATCGCATATGTTGATAATTTTTTCTGTCTATACTGTCTACATTTCTTTTTTTTTGTTTTTCCTTACTTCTCTGTCCAGTGTGTTCCATAATGAAGCCTTCATTCATAAATCTATATTTTGGTGTTAGATAGTAATAAATAACTCGGCTATGCACCCATAGTGCTGTCACATATATTATCTATTATAATAAAATTATTCTCAAATACTGAAGAATAATTTCATTAGGCATCTCCTGGAGCTGCTCTAAGCTAGGATTCTGGAGGGAGCAGAAAATGACACCTAACACCATTTGCCTGGCATCAAGCATAATTTAAATCCACTGAAATTACACTTGCAGAAAGTTCAATCTCTCTGTGACCTTCTTTCTATCTGATGTCTTTCCTCTTCAAGTCACCCTTCTTCCTTCAGGAGGGGACAAACACCAATGAAACAAACAGCTTCTCAGAGCAGATCACAGAGAAAACCAATTATAGTAACCTTTTCTGGACTTTACAAGTATTGACTGGAAATACAAAATATCTGGAGAGAAACTTGATGTGAAAAGTTTCTCTGTTTAGGATAGGATTTTGGCTAGAACAGCTCTCAAACTCTGTAAGGGGAGATCCTGTAACACTGCCTGAAGTACTGAAAAAAGCTGGCCTTGCATTTACTATCCAGACAGAAAGAAAGAATTTCATTAAAAATGTCATGCTGAGTAAATAACTGAAGTACTTCATATTTCTGTCATTAACTTTTATGTAGTTTCTGGTATTGTCCTATTCTAACAACATGCATAATACCTCCTTACACAGACTGAAGTTTAGTATGTCTGCATTTCCCAGCTGATAACCAAATTCCATACTGGTGTACTGGTAAAAGTCAGATATGGATGTGACAGGAAATTATTTAGATGTCCTTGAGAAGATCTTATTTTAGAAACAGCTGATGCTTTGGAAGGAGAATGGAAACAAGCTAGACTATACGAAAAGGCTCTTATTTTGTTTAAAATCACTGAATATTCAGATATTTAGAAATGCTAAGCAGAAGTGTTTCAAGACAGTAGTATCTACTTTAAAGTAATTTGCTGAATTCTAATGCCCAGATCCCACAAGTGATTCCTGAGGTAGAATGAAAAAGCCATTTTTTAATGGAAAAATGCAAAACATGCATGTGCATTGCCTAATGGAGGACATCATGAAGGAAGAATGAGGCACATGGAGTCGCATGTGTTACTGCATTTACAATTCAAATAAACATTTAATTTTTTTTCTTTTTTTTTTTTTAAAGGTACTGTTGGCTGTTGCATTAACACCAAGACACAGTTTCAGCCTTACTTATTTGTTATTGTGTTGGACACAAGCCTTGTTCCACCACATTTCATACATTACATTGTTTTAGAAAGCATGGACATAATGTTTTAATATTCTGTGACAAGTTTAAATGATTCAGGAATATTTGCTAAATAGAAAATTATTTTCCATCCAGTTTTTATTACTAATCCAAAAATCATGGAGATATGTTGGCTAATCCAATCAGCTCTGTTTCAGATTCTGATACCTTTAGAAAAGGAATTATTTTCCATTTTTAGCTTAGTATTATGTTCTCTAAACTGATTCTTTTCCATGGATAACATTCATTGATTAGCATAATGACTGTAAAACACACCTACACATGGCTGTTCTCTGATGTTTCCTTTAGTGAATCAGGGCAAAACAGCATTTGAGGTCAAGCAAAACATGTTGACATCAAAATCTCTCTGCAAAAACATTTACAGCAAATATTTTTCATTAGTTGAGATTATCAGCTATTTACTTTGTGTTTTATCCACAAAATCTCTCCATTAGAGAAAGCATTGAAGAAGCAAATTGGCTACTGCAAATTGCTGCCAAGGACTACTTATTGCAGAGGTTCGTTTGAAATTAAAGGCAGGAAATGAGATAAAAAACCTTTGAAACTTGCCAAGTGCTAACATAAGTTTTGTTTGTGAAAGTTATACTTCAAATCCTCATGCAAAATGAAGAAAAAAAAATTAAAACATGATTTTAAAAGATATAACTTCCAAATATAATTGTGATTTAATTTTCTCAACTAGAAATAGCATGAGTTATTCCATGAGAAATAGTCCAACAACAGTTACTTTTCTTAGACTTTTATTGTTCTTTTCAATAAAATAACAACTAACTTGTTAGAAAACAAAATATTTTAATATAATCCAGAGATATATTTTGAAAGAAAATCTGTTTGAAGAGGCAATAGTTGTTTCTTTTTCTGATTCAACTTCTCTACCCTAAAGTTAAAAATGTATGAAATAAAAGCAATGTTATTATCTGTCAAGAAATTCCCTGGTGACTGAAAAATGCTAACTACAACTAATTGCACAGGCTTTGTGCCATTGCTAGATCTTGACTCAATGCTTTTATAAACTGGACTTTGAACAAAATGACAGAAACCCCATCCTAATGATGTGCAAGCTTGGTCAGACACAGAATTACAAGAACACTGATAGAGCTGAGCTAGAGGTCCTAGGAGGATTTTTATGTCTGTAATTCTGAGGACCTCCTGCTAAGAGGTGAGATTTTTTTTCTGGCTCTAAGAAAAGTAAGTGAGGTCTCTGGAAGCCAAACCTTTTTGTAAATTAAATACTCTTGCAAAACATCTGGTCCATTAACACTCTAATTCCTACTTTAGGATTTTTGTGTAGTTAATTTGGAGTATCTTTGTCTAAAATAATTACTGAAGCACACCAGATCTTCCTTATTTCTTTCTTTTTCTCCCCATTTCCTTCAGTGCCCAGTAAGTACAGTGTTAACTTAGAGATAATCCCCTTTGCACTGGATCTTTAATATCCAGTATTCAAAAATCACTTCTACGTATATTCTTTTGGTATAGAATGGCTTCCCTCGGTTTTAGAAGCCCAGTATTTGTAACCTCTCCTTCTGTACACTCCTCTGAAAATTGAAAAACTTGTGACATTTTGTACCCAAGGAAACTCCCATACCTATGGAAAGTGCCTTAGCAGTTTTGCTAACCACAATGAGCAAATAAAGGCAGGTGAAAGCAAACCTAAAACTTAAAAAAGAGATAGGCAAATAGAAGATTATACTTTCTGAAGAGTCAGCTTTCACTTTCCCTAACTCTATGAGTCTGTACATATGTGAATAGTAGTATTAGATCTCCTATTACATTCTATTATGTACACAAATGGACTGTGTATCTTAGAGTATATAGATTATTGCCATAGACAGCTGTACATCCATAATTAATAGGCACATTTTGAAGTTTGACCATAATAATTTACAAGTAGATACTCATCATATCATGCTAAGTAATACTAAGCCTAAATTTATTATATTTCTTGCAGAAAAGCAACATGTAGTAAGTAATATGAAAATTGATAGGCAGCAAAAAAATCCCAATCTGATGTCACAATAAAATGAGAAAAAAAAAGTTGCAATCCTTAACTTTTGTAATTTCAACTGGTCTCAGTAAGGACCATGAACAGTAGAGAAAGACACTCCAGCCTTTTTCCTGAGATAACAGTAATGTAAACAGACATGTATAAAGCCTTGGGAAAAAAAGTAAATGCCAACTTCCCACTGAATGCCTGGTGAGAACTGCCAGCAGCAGTGTCACTAAGCCTTTTGAAATGTACAGCGATCAAAACATCTCCAAACCATCCCCAAAATATTGTAACCTTAAGAATTTTCAGTGATTAAAAATCTAGAATTAGACTCTCAATCTCCACTGGATAGTAGTACAAGTTAAAATATTAATTGAATTGGGCTGTTGGATGTAAAAACCCACACTTTGGCATCAATTTTGATAGCTATGTGTTTATACACATTCATGTTTTCATGTTGTATCAAAAACCAAAAAATGAACTATGTACTTGCTTCTGTTTCAACAGCAACCTTAAGATGAGACATAATATTATGCTGGAACTATTCTAATTATTGCTTAAAGAGAATCTCCCTTCCCAGCATGTAGCAGGCATCTTGTTTCTAAAGAAGGATGATTTTTCAGACCACCTTGTCAAATCCAGTCTTTTCATGAGGCAGAATAAAGACACGTTCATTACTTTCAAGACTTTATGGCTCACTCTTGAAACTTTTAGAAGAGTTGAATTGTCTGAATTTTGGAATTACTAATTTATGGATTAAGCAATTCTGTCTTTTCCAGAAATTATAAGTATTATGCATTAAAATAAAATAAACACTGTTTTACAATATTTACACCATTAAAAATTAACTGTACTATGTTAAAATATCACAAGAGGTAAAATTTAATCTGAAGGTTCCTAGAAACTTTAAAATCACTAATCATTAGTCTAAAAATAAGTTGTATGTGAAGTATTACTTTCATAGATTAATTTGGTATAGAATTAAGCTTACATTATTTTTCATATGAAAGAATACTTTTCTGTCTGATTAAATGCACCACTGTCATCTTAGAATGTCTAACACATAAGAAATTGTTCCTCATATCTAAGTTTTCTGATAGATGTGTCATAGAAGATTCATAATTTAGGGAAATTGGAATGTTGTCTTATATTAGCAACTTCGGCTTTATTGAAATGAGAGTTATGAGTGGTGTAGAATCTGTGGAACCACCATTTAGCTTTTTCTCATACTCTTCACATATTTTGTTGTCACATACTATTTACATAAATAACAAAGTAGTTCTAGCAGAATGTTCAAGATTTATCAGTACAGTTAATGGTTAAATTTAAGCAATAATTTTAAGAATACCTCCAGAAAAGATCTGGAGGGTTTTTTTGCAAAAAAATATTGCTTTTTTTGTCTTTTAGGGAAATATTTTATCAAAAATTATGAGCGCACAGTTTCCACTGCACATGAAAATACATAGTTTACATATAATTTGTCCCTCTATGTAAATTAAGATTGTATTCCAGTTTTAAAAGTTCTCTTTAGCATCAGATCACATACTCTAAGATAGCTAAAAAGGAGTGCGTATTTGCCCCTGTTTTAACAGATACCATGGACTGGGTCATAATATCATACTCGTCATAACAGAATTATTCTAATTTTTGCTTAAAGAAAATCAGTCTTCCCAGGAGGATTTTCTTAGGTGGCAGACATCTTTGTTTATCTAGGCAAAGCTAGTTTTTCAGATCATTTTGCCAAATCCAGTCCCTTCATGGGTCATAAAGAGACAAACTGTCAAATTTTGTAAATAAACTTCTGGATTAGTTCTAGCTTCTGAAAAAAAGCCAAAAGGCAATGCACTCAGACATTAAAATGTTTTGAGGGAAAAAATTAGTAGATATGGGAAGTAATTAGAGTGTCTGATAAACTTCAATATCTGCAAAAATATCCTGCCTCTTCAGGTTGATGTTTTCAAGAGTAGGTGATTAAAGAACTTGTCAGTCTTCAATAATAACAGCATTCAGTCAAGTCACTTTGTGTATTAAATCTATTCAGCAAATTTGTTTACGGAGCCCTACATGTTTTATTTTATATACATATAGATGTTGTGTCAAGTATGAAGTGGAGAAGCCTTTGTAAGTAACATAAGAGAGATGATAAATCAACTCTCTGAGGTTTCTAAACAGGCTAGTCGATAATTATGTGGGATTTGCATCACATAATTAATGGAAAGCTCACAGATTTGGCACACTAACAGTCGCAGTATCAAAAATACCCATTTTGCTTTCAGGAAAGTAATAATTCAGATACATTTTGTCCAGATTCAGAGTCTGATAAAATGTCCATTAATATTAACAAAATCTGTCGATTGATTTAACTGATTGTCTTTCAGGTTGCTGAGTTAAAGTTTGCATCAATAGTAGTAAAAATGAAGTTTGAAATTGAGTGCAATTTTCCCAATTAAATGTTATATTTACTTTGTTCATCATCATCTATGTGACTTTAAACAGCAGAAGAAGCTGCTTGATTTTCTCCAAGTTCTCCCTGTTGGAGAGTAGAAAACGGCAGGTATACTGAAAAGGAATCCCTGAAATACTGTGCATTCTTCCTCACTTAACAACATGGTTGGGTTCGAAGCAGTAAAAAAACATTTTGGAGTTCTCCCTGCTACAGAATCTTTTTTAACTTGAATGATGTAGTGATGTTAAACCAGGCCAGATAATGCTTCTAAGAAATTGTGATTCTTTCTCAGAACAAGAAGAGCTCATAGTTTCAGCACTAAAATTTAAAAGAATAATTTTCAGGAAGTTCCTTATCTAGAAGTAATAATTTAGATTCTGTTTTTCCTTTTATTATTTTGTGATTTGATTAAGTGAAATTTGGATGACTTTGGTATAATTGAGAGTAGAGTTTGACCTAGCTGGGTTTTTTTCAACATTGCTGAAATTTTGGCTAGTCTCTTATAAACAACAAGAAAAATCTAGGGAGTAATAATACAGATAGGAACACTGAAAGTTTCATAAATCATAAAACTTTAGTCTGTATTTTAAATTTGTTACTTCAGATACTGTTTCTCACATAGATAAATTGTTCTCTTCCCACAAAGTTAAATTTAAAATTATGGTTAGTACAATATACAATCATTATCTAAAAAGCACATACTATAATGAGATCTGGAGGTCCAAGAAATTATGTCATCAAATTACTGAAGATATTAAACATCTGTGTTAGCTATGCAAAGTTTATCAAGAAGTAGTCTCTAAATATAAAATGGAAATAGATCAGATTCAGGAGAACATGTACAGAAAAACTGTAAAACCTGTGTTCCCAATAAGAAGGTACGATATTTAGGCACATCGCCAAAAAGAAAATTATGTGTCTGGAAAGGATTTAGGTACCTAAGTAATTCTGAGAATCTATATATTCTTCTGTGGAAATAAATCATGAGGCTGAAGATACAGAAATTTTTAATTTAAAATATTAAAATCCCATGGTATTTAAGTTAAATTAATGATAATCAGCATACTGCTTTGGGGAATCTTTTGGGCACTGTCAGGATGAGAAGTGTGTCAGAGTTTAAACAAAATTAGGCCATAATCTTTGAAAGTAAACTTAGACTTTGTTTTTCCCTTTATTCCTCCATCTCTTTTTACAGTTTTTTAGTATACTGCATTCCTGATGTGTATTGAGCTGAAGCAAATTTTAGTGCTAGAGTTTACAGCTATTTTTCAACTTCAGAATGTTTCCTTTTCTCATTATAAAGAAATATCTACTTACAGATCGATCAAAGGTCACTCTGTTTTCCATCACTACACTGGTTTAGCTGACTGCTCCCTTTTTATGTGTGGAGCACATATTGCTTCTAGTGCCTGTTTTTCTTTTATCATAAATCCAAGTCCCCATAGGATAGGAAGATATTTGTTCACATTACTTATGTTTTCAAGTAGGAACATGAAGTCCAAATTCTGAAATATGTTTGAAAAGAAAAGTCAGAGCTGTTGTTATTAGAAGGAATTCAAACTTGTAACACTGACATGAAACATTGCACTCATTGTTATGGTAGAAGGTCAGTAGTTCAGGTAGAATCTGTATTACAGAAAGTTCCAAAAATGAAACTAAAGGAGCACTGCTACTATACTTTTTAAGCACCTTTCCCTATGCTCACTTACATGTGATTCATAAAAGCGTGGTGACCTTGCATCATAGAGACAATCAAGGCAATGATTTATAGAACAGCCTTATCATAACATGTATTAAGGAGCGAAATGAATATGTAGTCCAAGATTTCATAGTGACTCCTGTTTTTTTAGGAAGTGTGTATAACGGAGAGAGGCTATTAATGGAGGCATATTTACTTTTAATTGATGGGGTCCTAACAGGAGAGGATGGGCACTTACTGAAAAGCACTCAAGTGTTGCAGACGAAATTATACCAATGGAATATTAGTAACAAGAGAGTGTGCAATATCACTGCAATGATTGGATTGCAAATGTGATTTTATCATATTATTAAATAATAAAATGATTTAATGATGTTTGGTCTTTCTTCATAGGAATATGAAACAACAGTTAAAGTTAAGATCATTGCAATTCTTGGACCAACAGAGAATATTCGAATTTTTCATTCTCAAATGCGATATGAACTTTTAAATATCTACACTAAGTTAAATGTTTTGTCTTCTATTTGCCAGGGAATTATTTTGAACAACAAGAGTAATGTATATTGCAGAGTGCTCAACACAGGAAATTGCTATAATGTTTTGTTGATTTAGGGTATTCATCATATGTGAGAATTTAATTATGCCTGATATAAAAATCTCTGTCAGAAAGAGTGGTGAGACACAGGCCAAGATTTCCTAAGCAGTCAAGCCAAACAACTCTGGTTCTCTCACCTGACATTATGACATCATAACATAAATCACAGACTACTCTCCTGTGCACGTGCAGTGATATGTTGCACCATCAGTTTTCTGAGTACCAGCCCATCACCTCCCCTTGGGTAAAATGATTGCATTGATAACATTTTTTGTCAAATAGTAAAAAGATATTATATTTTATATCATGCTGTAAAATAGTAATTATTTTTATGAAAGCTATAATTCATGTTACATCAACCAACATAATTATGTGGGCATGTAACTGAGGTGCAACAATTGGAAACATGACTAAGCTAATTTTAGTAGCAACTGAAAAGTCTTATTAATTACTCCCAAGAACCAAACTGTTGGATAACATAAGTATGACATTAATGTCTCTTTGTTCCAAGATTAATTTAAATGGAAAGATTATCGCTCGCACTCTTTAAAACCCCACTACAGAACTTTAACCCAATTACCCAAGCATCCACCAGCAATCCATCTTGTTTTCATTTCTGTATACTAATTGTTGAATTCTTTTACTGATAAAATACATTCGCTGTAATTTATCAAAACACTAAATTCTCTGTATTTTTATTAATTTTTTGGCAAGTGTATAAAACAGAATGAAATTTAACTAAGAAGTTTTTAGACTAGTTAAATGTGGCCCTAACTCGTCACTAGTAAGTGACTGGGGATTTTTGTCTTGAAATTGATGAAATGGATCTCACTACTAAACACCGATTGTTTGGATTTACATGTGGCTTGGAATATTTGATGGTACACACTCAGTGCATGAACAACACAGCTGTGGAGCTAGGTCTGGATCTGAAAATTTTAACCATTTCTTGCTTTACTGTCAAAATACCTAGCTGTTACAGACTCTGTTACACATCCAACAGTACTTAATGATGCAGAATTATGTGGAAAACTGTAGGCAGATAGCTGAATGAAGTTGGGAAGATACTCTATCATTAATCTAGCTACTGTGACTGTCAATAATAGTAAAGAGAGAGCAGCATATGCGTTATCTTATGCCAGCAGCCATTGTACACTCTTCTTAGAGCCTTAGTTTGCTGTTCTCTTGCATGACCTAAAGCTTGAGCTGCTGGTGTTTTGTGTTTTGTTTCCTATATGAAGCTAGCTCAGGTATATATCAGACGTCAGAAGTCAGATATGACATCCCATACTCATGGAGAGCCCTAACAGGACTTTTATAGCACATTCACTGGCTAGGGGACTACACAAGGCAGAACAACAATACCAGAGACCACTCTGTTAGTGGTTGAGTCTACTTTCACCCTGAAAGGTTTTTTTTTTCCAGATATAGACTCATATCTGAAGGAGGATTTTAGTTTCAGCCCCATAATTTACAAAACAATCCAGACTAATTAAATCAGGTGCTGAGCTATTCCCAGCACTATACTGTTGCTTCTGACTTGCAAATTATTAACTCTGCAAGGCACTGCACATTCATACACACAAAGCTTAGAACACATCTCTCTCTTGTTCTGTTGATAATTTAAGTGCTGGTTTAGAAGAGAATCCGGAGCTCTGCAGTTGGATGGGCCTGAGCTTTTCTCATTTAAAAGGGAATTTGTGCCTAGTGATCAAAAACTCAGTGAGATTACACATCAGAGACTTCAGTGTTAAGTCAAAACCTGCTAACGAACTGCTTTTTCTACTGCTTGTTAGCAAAAAAAGGTCTTTCCTGGAGATTAAATACATGTTTACTGATATCTGTTCCCAGCTCCTAAGATATACTCAATTAAATTTCGGCCTTTTCTAAGTGTCTCGAAGCCCTAATTTCTCACTACTTAACTATCTTCATTCACAGAAGCTTAAACATTCACTGACTTTAGGCACCCTCAGGGTTAGACCCTGAGACTGAAATTTTGAAGTAAAATTCAACCAAAAGACATTTAAATACACAAATAGGTCATCTGTGATCTTTTTATACCTTTTCTATGAATCTATCCCATAAATAACATCTTATCTTTCAGTAACTAATAAAAGTCATAATGAGTTGGAAAATACTGACCTCACTCTAGTTATTTCTTTTACTGTTTTGCTTATTTATCTTTTGCTAATTAGTCTTAAGTACAGGAAAGAGTAGGAGGATTGAAAATCCATAAGCTTTTATTCATTTGGGCCACATCATTACCAATCGTAGATGTCAAAGCAATTTCCTTTGTTATAGGTAGAAATTATTTTTTTTCAGATTAGGGTTTCCTTTCTATTTTCCTAACAATTTTCTCATATTCTGAAACAAGTACCAGAAATTTTCAGCTAAGATATGAAATTTATTACAAATGTAAGTGGTATTAAATGACCTTTACTCAAAGATAATACATTATCAGATTAACAGGCCTTTAGAAGGTGGCATTGGAGTTGCGCATTTGCTTCCTGCTAATGCAGGACTCTGGCCAGCAGAGGTCATAGTGAGTCAGTGGGATTTCGTGTTCCCGATTTCCTTGATATCTCTGCAGGTAAAGTTTCCAGTAGAAACCGAAATAATGCTTCAAACAAAAATATCTCATGGCTGTGAGAATATTCCTAGAATGAACTGGGCACTTTCCTCCACAGCTGCCCGTTGCCAGTTATTACTGTGTACTCTGACAGCAGTGTCTTGTGATTTTGGCAAAATCCATTTGTTAGGCTTTGCTTGACTCCATTATTAATGTCAAGCTCTTCTCCATAACTGTCCATCCGGACAGCTCAAATGACATTGGCAGGCACCAGTTCTGCAGCTCGCAGGACACAAGACCATGGCAATGACAACTTTCTCAGGGCAACACGAAGGCAAGAGACACAACTGGGGAGTAGAACTTTGTGTCTTAAACCATAAAAGAACACTTAAATCACCAACTCATGCAAATTTTTGTCAGAACTGCACAGCCTGGGTATTTTCCCTCAAGCGCCAAAAGAAAGAAATAATCTAAGACTGCATACATTGGAAGATGTTATTCCTTTCACAGCAGTAGCAGAGAATGCACTGGGGGAGGGATGGATTGATCAAATGCATGGAACTCTACCAAAACCAAAACACTTATGCAAATTATTTCACAGTGGAGCAAAGGCAGGGATAGTGGTATTGCAAGTTTCTCTTCACAGCTCTAGAGCAGCACTCAGGAACCAAGGCCAAAGCAAAGGTACCTGCTAGATCATTAATACCAGGAGGTAGCTAGCATGAGCTATGTCAGAAACTGAGAGAAGAGCAAAAATGAGGACACGAGCTGATAAAAGGAAAGGAAAAAGAGGCATCTGTGACCACTCCTGGCTGGTGATCAGGGGAAAATCACCTGGAGGTATTTTGGACAGCAAAGTAAGAAACAAATAAAGGCTGGAATGGAGGGGCAGAAGTGTCATTCACTTGTTTTTAAAAACAAATTGGTAGATACTATACTTATTTGTTCAGTCACATTTAAATCTTGCTACTTATATTAGGTACTGCACCATTTCTGAAGACTCAAAATGTTATTTTGAACATATGCAGCAGCAAGCTTTATTGTGACTAACTTAGCTCACCAGACTGATCTGTGGCTGCGAGATGTGTTCACTATTTTTTCAACCTGTAAGAGAATTCACATGGCAGTAGAGCAGCCTAGTCACTCAGAAACAGGCAGTGAAGGATGAAGAAGTTTTGCATAGTTGTGGTTCTCATTGTCTTTGACAGAACTCATTGTGTATCCAGAAAAAGAGAACTTCTTTTTCTACCTGATTTCTGAGTTTTTAAATTTTTTTTTAAATGTTTTTGGAGAAGCTTGCTTTCATGCCTTCCCTGTTGCCTAATACTTAATTTTTGCTCTCTTTTCTTGCACACTGTATGTGGACTACAACATGCACTAAATATTTTTGGATTTTGACTAATATAAAAGATGTGGATCTCAGAAAATATCATTAATGGTTGGAATTTAGTCTGGAATTAACTTTTAATTATTGAAACCCATACCAATATCAAGGATTTCTTCTGAGCATGAAGTTCCCCCTTTCCTGTCATCTGTTTACCCTCAAAGCACCATTCACATCTTGTTTATCTAAGACCTTGAATCAAGTTTATTTACAGAAGCTTCATTTAGGAACTATTACCTTCAAGTGGTATTGACCAACCTATATAATATTTATTCTTACTATATGGTCTATATACTAGATACTGCACTTGTAAACTATATACTATGTACTGTACATTCATGTCACATGTACCTTATGCAATTAATAATTAATCTTTTATATGTGTATCTGTAGTGTTAATGACATACACCATATGTCAAAGAAACAATGGCTTTTTGGTGTTAGAAATTTAGAAATGCATGTGAATCATGTCGCATGCAAAGCCTTCCATTGAGTTCTATAATTGACAGAATCCAGACTTAGGCTCCTACAGCAAAGATATCACTTCCTCCAATGAAGAGTTTTTCCTGTAAGAGCCTGTTAAGTACAGAACATAACACCAAGGGGTGACATCTTGTATTCTGGTATTTTTATACTATAAGACATATCATCTTATTACATTAAAAGAAAATACACAAACTTACATTTAAAGAAAACAAATCTGTAAATGGATAACACAATCAATTCAACAAATAACAGTCCAGTACAAATTGTTTCATGTTTGGTGTACAGCCAAAATATTCTGAAAGTATTTACATTATTTTTGGCAAAGCTTGAATTCAGCTTGGAGTGTGCTACTGGTTGCTTACTTTTCTCTTACCACAGTTCACATAACTACTGCATGCACTGAGTACAGTAGATAATGTAATGAACTGTAAACTGTATTGCTTGCTTGTACCCCTGCTAGAGATAAAAAAAAGATCTGAGAGCATTGGATGTGTGGGGTTTAAACTTCTTAGTAATTTTTGTGCAGTGCTGGCCTTTGTGGCATTCTGGGACATGTTAGGATTCAATTAGCAGGAGTCTGCTTTGTTTTCATTTTTAGTATAGTGCAGAGGAATGATGCTATCTAAATAAAACTTTAGTACAAGTATATAAATAAAACATTANGAGGGATGGATTGATCAAATGCATGGAACTCTACCAAAACCAAAACACTTATGCAAATTATTTCGCAGTGGAGCAAAGGCAGGGATAGTGGTATTGCAAGTTTCTCTTCACAGCTCTAGAGCAGCACTCAGGAACCAAGGCCAAAGCAAAGGTACCTGCTAGATCATTAATACCAGGAGGTAGCTAGCATGAGCTATGTCAGAAACTGAGAGAAGAGCAAAAATGAGGACACGAGCTGATAAAAGAAAAGGAAAAAGAGGCATCATCACCTGACTGGTGATCAGGGGAAAATCACCTGGAGGTATTTTGGACAGCAAAGTAAGAAATAAATTAAGGGTGGAATGGAGGGGCAGAAGTGTCATTCATTTGTTTTTAAAACAAATTGGTAGATACTATACTTATTTGTTCAGTCACATTTAAATCTTGCTACTTATATTAGGTACTGCACCATTTCTGAAGACTCAAAATGTTATTTTGAACATATGCAGCAGCAAGCTTTATTGTGACTAACTTAGCTCACCAGACTGATCTGTGGCTGCGAGATGTGTTCACTATTTTTTCAACCTGTAAGAGAATTCACATGGCAGTAGAGCAGCCTAGTCACTCAGAAACAGGCAGTGAAGGATGAAGAAGTTTTGCATAGTTGTGGTTCTAATTCTCTTTGATAGAACTCATTGTGTATCCAGAAAAAGAGAAGAACTTCTTTTTCTACTCGATTTCTGATTTTTCAACTTTTTTTTTTTAATGTTTTTGGAGAAGCTTTGCTTTCATGCCTTCCCTGTTGCCTAATAGTTAATTTTTTCTCTCTTTCTTGCACGCCGTATGTGGACTACGGCATGCATTAAATATTTTTGGATTTTGACTAATATAAAAGATATGGATCTCAGAAAATATCAGTTATGGTTGGAATTTAGTCTGGAATTAACTTTTAATGATTGAAACCAGTACCAATATCAAGGATTTCTTCTGAGCATGAAGTTCCCCCTTTCCTGTCATCTGTTGACCCTCAAAGCACCATTCACATCTTGTTTATCTAAGACCTTGAATCAAGTTTATTTACAGAAGCTTCATTTAGGAACTATTACCTTCAAGTGGTATTGACCAACCTATATAATATTTATTCTTACTATATGGTCTATATACTAGATACTGCACTTGTAAACTATATACTATGTACTGTACATTCATGTCACATGTACCTTATGCAATTAATAATTAATCTTTTATATGTGTATCTGTAGTGTTAATGACATATACCATATGTCAAAGAAACAATGGCTTTTTGGTGTTAGAAATTTAGAAATGCATGTGAATCATGTCGCATGCAAAGCCTTCCATTGAGTTCTATAATCGACAGAATCCAGACTTAGGCTCCTACAGCAAAGAAATCACTTCCTCCAATGAAGAGTTTTTCCTGTAAGAGCCTGTTAAGTACAGAACATAACACCAAGGGGTGACATCTTGTATTCTGGTATTTTTATACTATAAGACATATCATCTTATTACATTAAAAGAAAATACACAAACTTACATTTAAAGAAAACAAATCTGTAAATGGATAACACAATCAATTCAACGAATAACATTCCGGTACAAATTGTTTCATGTTTGGTGTACAGCCAAAATATTCTGAAAGTATTTACATTATTTTTGGCAAAGCTTGAATTCAGCTTGGAGTGTGCTACTGGTTGCTTACTTTTCTCTTACCACAGTTCACATAACTACTGCATGCACTGAGTACAGTAGATAATGTAATGAACTGTAAACTGTATTGCTTGCTTGTACCCCTGCTAGAGATAAAAAAAAGATCTGAGAGCATTGGATGTGTGGGGTTTAAACTTCTTAGTAATTTTTGTGCAGTGCTGGCCTTTGTGGCATTCTGGGACATGTTAGGATTCAATTGGCAGGAGTCTGCTTTGTTTTCATTTTTAGTATAGTGCAGAGGAATGATGCTATCTAAATAAAACTTTAGTACAAGTATATAAATAAAACATTAGTATAAAAATAACCTCTTTCATAGTCAAATGATATGAAAATTGGAGAAGAGTAAACAAAATGAAAGAAAGGAAAGGATATTGAACATAGAGAATAACTTCAGGAAACTCACTTCTATAGTATGGAAACATTTCTGTTTCTAGTGTGTGTATTGGGTCACTTCTGAAATGTCTGTTCTTTTCCTCTGGATAGTAAAATTATTTGAAGTACAGAAAATACACTTTATTTCTACAGATGACATTGTACATCAGAGCCCTCTTCAGACTGGCACTGAAAAAATATTTCTGAAACAAAAAAATAGATTTTTAACGGAGATGACTTTTAACTATATAGAAACTAATTACCTTTCATTAGTTTTTGGATTTCCTTTTTGAAAAACAGACAGTTATTTGTAGCCTGAAACATCATTTGAGTAGCAAGCTCTTGGATAGATTTTTAAATTTCACTAAACTTATTTTCCATGTATCATTTTCTTTTGAGATTCAGTGTGGTCTTTACTAGAAGAAATTATGAGGCATTTGAGGGTAATCTAAAGTGTTTTAAAGAGGTACCAGTATACCTTTGTATCAGTTTGACCTACCACAGATTTTAGTATCATTAGTCGGCAATGATTCTAAAGCAATCAGGTATAAGTAAAAGGGCAAAAGGACAGGCTTCTCTGGCACTTCTTGTAGATTACATAGTTGTAAAGACATTCCATTAAAGATTACTGATAATATGTAAGAGACAAGTAAAAAATTCCTGATTTGGTAAGCAAGAGAATTAAAGATGTTTGCTTACAAGCGAACTCAATTAACTTAGAATATATTTTCAGAATGGACTAAACCCAGCTGTGTTTCGACTGTGCTAAAAGTGCCTAGTGGTCAGCTATCTTTACTTATAAAAACACCCATTTCCCAACAGTTACCACATCGTGGGGTGTAAGATAATGCCTTTTACCCTTTCATTACTTCAGATACCACTGTGTACTGACTTGGTAAACGCAGACTTTTGGTGTTCAGCTGAGCTGTCCAAATATTTAACTGATCAAAAAATCATCTCTGTTTTCTTAGTTTAGTGGGGACTCTTAGTGGTGTTTATGCGGTACTAATAAATGAGTACTTAGGAAATTTCTTCAAGGATTTTGTGTTTGGAAAATCTGCCATCTTTAAAATGGGAAGAAAAATTACAAACTATAGAGCATAGTTGTCAGCATCAGTAAATGAACAAAACGTATTAATATTGGGTCACTGATAACTTCTTCTCTAACTTGTGAGATGTAGACTTTAAAAGTCATTTCATCTAGCCAAACTTTAGGCATGCTGTAGGTATTCAACATCCATTTTATAAACAGTTTTTAAATAGTATTCTTGCAAAAGGCTACCCGCATATATATATAGTTTATGCAATATTGGTAATATTTTTGAAATATCATAATGATGAAGTTTAAAGGTTAACATAAGAAGTGTAAGAAATCACTTTATTTCTGGAATGTACTATTTACAATTTATAAGAAATATCTTTTTCCTTGAAATAGAACTTTTCTAGCAGTTTCTCTATAACAAACAAAATTAAGAAAAGGACATAAGCCAAATATAAAACATTATTCAAAAATACAAATTAACATGAATACAGTGTGACAATTATCAAATGAGAAGGTAAAACGTTACTTTGCCAAACCACAATCACAGTGACTCATGTCTGTTGTAGCTCCTCATTGGGAACATTGGTCTTGTGGTTGTGGCAGGGAACTGTGACTCAGCAGATACACATTCTTTCTCTGGTGCTACTAGTTTTCCTGTGTAATATCTAGAATGGAATTTAAGCCTAGATTAGCAAAACCAGGCAAACACAAACACACTTGATCCTACAGTGCTTAGCAGCTTTGTGCTTGACTCACTTCATTGCCCTCAGTTTCTACACAATGCACTGTAAATGTTCAGCCACACTCAGAGCAGAGCGGCACTTCTTGCTGGCCCAACATAATCCTGAAAACAGGAACGTGGTTAAATTTAAAACCCTATCCTATATTTAGAAGTTTTTCTTATTGTTGCAGAGAGATACCTCCTCCCATTCCAACTTTACAGTGCAAATGCTAATCCTCATGTAGCTGCCTGTATCCTTTCTTCCAAAACCTGTGTACAAGTGATGATAGTGATGCGCTTTCACTTTTGCTTTTATACAGCACCTTACCGATTAAAGCACTCTCTTAAGATAACAAAGACCCAGATTCAATACACAATTTTGACTGACAAAACCAAAATTCCTTTAGCCTTTCAATCTCCCTCCTAATGACCAATATACAGCTCATGAAAAGATAAGCGTAATTTCTACTCCATGTGTTTTAACTATTCGGTTATGGGGGAAAAAAAAAAAGTTGTTAACTAGATCAGAGAATGTCACTAAAGCAAGTAAGCCTTCTAGCCTTGTGGTGAAGGTCTTTAGCTAAAGGCAGCAAGATACTAAAAGCCTTTATACTAGGACTATATCCCTAGTTCTGTTGTCTGTAGAAGAGATTTCTTTCCCTATTTCCATTAACGTGACCACTTTTGACGAGAAAATCAAAAAGTCTATAATGGGAGTGCAGAAGCTGCAGCAGTGCACAGCACAAGTTGCTGGGTTTATCACAGTTTTACAGTCACATGTCCCCTTACAGAATATGGGTAGAATTCACAGATAGAAACTGCATTGCATCTTGAAAATAAGTGAGAAGACATGATTCTTGATAGATTCAGACTGTCTCTTTAGGCTCTAGTGACAATGCTTTATCAAATTGTTATGGATCTCAAGTTTATTCTACAAAATCCATGAGCTCATCAATGAGAAGCTTAAGAAAAAGAGAAAATTGTGCAGACAGAGATCTTAAGGTAAAAGATAAGAACATCAGCTTCTTACTCCTTAAGTCTTTCTAACTTGGAAATATTTGGTACTTTATATTAGATGTTTCTTAGAAGCTTGGAAAATATTTTTTAATCACAATATTTTGATTCATGCTGTCTTCAGCACGGAATAGTATTTATATTTCTATGTTTTTTCTCTTCTTTCTCTACTAGTATTTTTTCAATAAATGCTCACCTTGTGCTGATAACTAATAATCTCCAGTCGAGCATAGCTTTGCTGTTAGCAGCAGTGGATTAATCTGGTAGATAAAGAGTGCTATCAATAATACTTCATTAACAGCATGGGAATAGACTTAAGTGTCTTAAGTCTTTTACCAAAAGAGTTTTGACAACTCTTTATTGAATCTGAATTCTTCCATCAGAGACTTCATTTCAAAAGGGTGGTTTGAGTAATGAAGGACACTCCACAGAACTGAACTATGTCTGATTCATAAAACTGAAAATTTATTATATCCATTGACACATCTGAGTGTCCTTTCCTGAGGACAATTTTTCTGACATTTTGCATTAAGCTGTCTGCCACACTTCTTTCATTATGTCTTAGTCAAATAACTGAATGTCCTTAGACAACACAGGGGACAGTGGGAATGGGGATTGTGTTCTTTGAACTTCACAGAATTACATCAGATTATTTTAAAAGCAGGCTCATTGTTTTCACTGTTTCTTACATCCAACTTAAGTGCAAAAAAGAAGAATGTATCTAATCAATTTATTTATTTTGAAGTTTCCAAAAGTTGTTATTGCTTTAGAGAAGAGGTAGTTGCAACACTGAGTTTATTGAACCTCTGTTATTTTACATCTCTATACTTTTTATACATGATAACGTATATAAACTCCAACTTTATTAAATTTCCCTATTCTTATGGTTATATGTTTCCTTCTTTGTTGCAAAACAAGCTTTTTTTCCCCCAAGCAGTTAATTTGTAGATTTTTATCTCCACTCAGCATTATCTCACACATGTATCTTTTTTAAAAAAACAAGTCACCTTTGTCATGAGAGCTATGCTATATATAACAGTGATAAGCTTCTTGTTGTTTAACACATGATCTGTTAATGAGGATGTACAGGTCTATGGATGACAGACAGAAAGGATCTGCAACTTTATTTAAGTATTGAAGACACAGGAAAACTTAATAATCTTATCTAGAACTGTGCAGCTGTTACTGTATTATAAGTTTCCTTGCTACCCAGATCATTCAATCTGTTCTTATCTTTTTTGGGATGTTTCAGGCACACAATTTATAATTTGGAGGCGTAAAAAAGGCATTTTTTTCCTACTTCTTCTTATATGCCTATCAAAGTAAAAATGCCACAAAGATAGATAGATAGATATATTTTCTGCTATTGCGAACAAACACTGCAAGGTTTAAAGATTCAAGAGAGCTCTCTTTTCCAACTGAATACTTTTCCCATCTAGTCTATGGTTTATAAGATTACAGTAAACCACAAAGAACATATTTCTCCTTAAAAGTCTAGCTGGCAAATTAATACTTTTATAATTTTATATCAGCACTTAAAGTATTATGAAAACCTAAAACCCGAATAATATAAAACAAAATATTACCATGCAATTTGTTGACTCTTCATAGCATTTATCATTTTCACATGTGGTTGCTTTGCATTGCATTTGAAAGCTGAACACCAAAAAGTTCTTGTAAAGCTTGAAGGTTAATGGCATTAGTCTGCCCCTTGACTATAGGAAGCTGTCTATCTAATTTAAACTGACAGATGTGCTTTTACAGCTGGAGCAATACAGAGATGTTTGAATTTCGCCCTTCTGGGAGAAAGTAGTGGGTGAAATAGCAAGAAATGCCACTGAGCAATTTTTCCAGAAAAGATTGATCGAAGTTTGGAATGTGTCCTGTCCTGAGAAGCCCCAAGAATTCACAGGAGTCTCTCTAAAACAACCTTTTTGTTGACTGAAAACTCAATTATACCAAAAAGAGTAGTGGAACTTTATGATTATTGTAATATATGAATTCATCCAAACAATATTTATTAGTTTGATGGCTTCAGTGTATTTGACAGACTCACTGAATAATTTTTCCCTATATAATGCTTTTCAAGATTTTTTTTCTTAATTTAGAATGATTAAATTTATGGGAAAAAATTCTTTTATTAAATTTTTATGTTAATAAAAGAGTAAATAATATGCAAGTTTTGATGGGAAGGATTTGAAGCCTCAAAAAATGTCAAAGCATGCATTTTTCTGTCCAAGTTTGTTTCCATGAAAGAGCTGTTATTTCTGCAAGGCTATTTAATTATATTTCTTCTAAGAATTCTGAGATGAGTTCTATCTGATAATGGCTTATATGAATTAAGAAAATGACTCTTTAAAAAACCCTTTTAAGAAGTAATTTCCTACATTTGTGAAAGAAATTAGACAACGTGTTGTATTACAACAGAAATGGTCTCAGTGGCCCAGAAAGTCTATTTCAGTCCCATCATATCCTAAATATGCACAAAAGTGGCTCTGGCTTCAGAATTATTAATATCATAATGACTGAAATATTGCACATTTTATCTTATCAAAAATAATTTTCAGTATAGAATTTTTGCCTAACTAGGACTATTCTGAGAGAACCAATGATTACAACATACTTGGAACTTAATGGATTTGAGAGTCATTTCCTCATTCTCCGTAGAAAGTGAAGAAAGTGGTACAAAAAGTGCTACTGTTGATCTCTAAGGGCTAGCACTGAATTCCCCTGAGATAATACATAGATAGCATCTAAAAGTTTGTTTGGAGTAGAATTGCACTGAGGTCACTGTTCAAGACAACAAACCGTCTGCTGCATTCTCTGACCCTGAAAGGTTAGAGTTTAGGAATTTCCTGGAGAGATTCTGTTTGGTCTAACATTTTTATGAAAGTATCAAGGGGATAGTTAAGAGCAATAGTGAGGTTATTTTCCCCAGACCTGTAAAACTCTTTTATCTAGCCAAAAATACTTTCAAGGAGATGCCTGTTAGGTCTGTGTGAATGCAGAGGAGAAATCAAGAAAAGGAAACTGGTTATTGCAGCAGTCTAAGAACACACTAATTTTTAAAAAAATAGTTTTATGTTTACTTTAAGTAAATATATTAAGTATATTTACTGAAGTAACATAGCAGTCTTTTATGTTTATGTTTCGTAACACATGGAAAAAAGTTCTTTAACACTTACTCATTTGTTTTAACCTATTTTCATGTACAAAACTCTTTAAAACATGGAAGGAAACAGATACATTTTTTCATTGATGTAATGAATTTGCTAATGATGTGTCCTGAAGAAACAGCTGGACACAGCTGACTGGACCCTTGAAGATACAGCTATATTCGTGGTAACTAAGAGGAAGTCAGAGGAAAGTTAGCTTTGTCATAATTGCATTTGTTCAGTTTTCTTCGACTTGATTTGCGGAATATTTCAATTCGAAACATGTACTGCACATCATGCCATGATGACAGAAAAACATCTTAGTGAAGAAAGGAAATTAGTGTAAATTTTTACAGTCCATTACACTGATAGTTTTACAGCAAAAACAGTGATTTTTTTCTTTCAAAAGCATCCAAAAAGATATATTTTCTCAAACTCAGCATGTGTTCTTCATCAGTGTCTAATTTAGAGTGTCTGTAATAGCTATTAGTACATCTCCAGGCAGAATGTCAGTGCAAATACGAACAAGTCGAGGCAGACAAGTCCTCTGAAACAGGACAGTGCTGGAGTCCAATACCAGCATGGTGGCTAACAGTTGTTAGTTTGACTGCTGGTAGCACTGTACAGCAAACACTCTGGGGTTTCACATGGACACGCTGCAGGTGGGCCAGTGGTAAACAGGGATACAGCATGGACTTTCAAAGAACACGCTGGAAGTAGATCCTTTAATGGGGACAGCAATTCAGGAGCATCCTAATAAAAATCAGGATAGGTGCTACCATGTTGTCTGTTACACTGAGTCATCAGTCACTGAACCTATCCCACTGCTGCATTCTTCATCTCCACTTCACTGAGGCACCTATGGCTTGAGTTATATTCACATTTAACACTCCTTGATTAACTTGCAACATGGTCTTGTTTTCTTTAATAACTTATTCCTTATTGCTAAGGGTCCTTCCAAGGTTAACTCGATATGTAACTCTATTCTTGTTCACATGTGTGCTTCCTTGTCACCCTCATTTCATCAACCACTTTTCCTTTTTCCATCCCTCTCTGCCACATTTCACTTTTCACTTAGGGCCTTACTGAATGCTGTTCTTAGAATTTGAATAGTTTCTTCAACCTTACTGTTTCATATGAATTCTCACATTTTGATTTTTTCTGAGTCCTATAAATACAAACAATTAACAGTAATAGAGTTATCCTTCATATAGGTTTAACACTGAATATTAATGGGATTACCTTTCATATAGGTTTATTATTATTTCATTGCTTTCTCCTGAGGGTTTCATAGGTGGTAACTTTCTGTAAAAATTTTCTTTGGAGGAGGAGAACTGCTTTATTTTTCAGTATCTTAGAGATATCTATAAGAAGATCCTCAAGACAGATACTATGTCTGTTTTCTGTGTTGTCAAGAAAATTGTAATAAGTTCCATATTACAGCCATACAAAGGACAGTCCAGATTTCATACAACATATCAGGAGGAATGTTTTTCTAGTTGCATCCAATTTTGGCTATCAGAACTAAAGCCAAAACAAATGGTCCCTGTCCATCATGATTCTTCTCATTCCCTGTGAATGAAGGATGATTAGATCAAACACATTTGAATGTGACAACTCAAAGGAGTCTGTTAAGTCAACACTAAAGATCCAAGGTGCATGTTACACAAGGAGAATCAGTAAGCTTGAGGAATAGATTCTTTTATGTGTCTATTTATTCTAAATAATATACTCATATCTTACTATCTTACTATAAATGTAACAGATTTTGTTGCTATTCCTAGGCTTCTTATATTAAGAGTATAATACAGCTTTCAGCTTACCAGTTGTGAGATTGCTTGTGCAATTTCTAATAATGTGCTATTTACTGGCAAAGGCAAATAGTAAAATTGGGCACATTGTACAGTTCGGATCTTTATATAAAATAAGTCAAGATTCTGGATTTTCACTCAGCTGCTAAATTAATTAGTTTTATAAACCTTTTCCAGAACCTTTTTTTGGATAAACCTGTTTGTAGAAGCAGCATGTATTCTGAAAAGGAGTTCACTTATTCAGAAAAGAATCAGGAATTTGTATAAATAAGATCTGATACTGAATTTCCAAAACTAGTTGTACTTTGAAATAAATTTTTTGTAGTGTTTTTTTTTCTTTCACCGTTTTGTCTCTACCAGCAAGGAGAATATTTATGTTAGCCATTTGTATTGATGCTTTCATTAGAATAGAGTTAGGTAAAAACTTTTAGTTTACAGAAAGAGGAAAATGCAATAGCTCCCTAAGTGTTTACTAGTAGGGTTTGGGAGATGGTTACTAAGAGGAAGATGAAGGTAACCCTTAAAACTAGTAACAGACAGGGTGAGAATTATGACAGCCTTCTTACTAAGGACTGTTCATGAATTTTCTTCTAGCCTCAGTGCCTCTTGAGAGCTGGATGAAGTGTTACCATCTGCTAGCAATTGCTCAATGAAATCAGACATTTTCTGCAACTGTGATTAAGAATGGAGTTAATTGCCATTTGTGCACCAAACCAAATTTGGTAAGAAGGGAATTGTGACCTGTTACAGAGTTCTCAGATGAATTGATGAATTTGAGTAATTGAATCATCAATTCTGAACTTTTTTTAAAAATCGTTTTCTTTGTACTTACCATATTGCTTTTCTGTCTGTAATTGACATTCCATCATGCCATTAAATCAATACTAACACACTAAATTTTGGGTTTGGGCTGCTACCTCTGAGATGTCACGGCTCTTAAAACACATTTTTAAGGATACCTTTCCCAATAGGAGGCATAACAACTAACTGGGAAATTTCAGGTTTTCCTAATGACCTTGCACTTGAATAGCTACCTTTATCTCCAGAGGGTTTAGTGGATCTTAAACTTAAAAGCAGCAAAGTGCTTTAGAACAGGATGAAAAGAATCCTCCACTGGTTGAAACTGCATTGTAGAAAAAGCAGTTAAGTGCTATTATTTCATAACTACACTGATTTCAACAATTCAGGGATGCATTCCGAAAAGTATATGGTACAGAAAAGGAGATTTTTTGTTTTCCTAAAATATGCCTGAGGCAGTATGAATTTTAGTTGTAGTTGTCAATATATGTTTTTTAACTGAGGTTTTGTCACTGATCCCTGCTTAGGTGACTTCTTATTTAAAAAAAAATAAAACCAATCTGCTAAATTCAAAATCATCAGCCTCAAAGACATAAATTAAAATTTAAAAATTTTGTCTTCAAAAATATGTACTATAAGATCATGAATCTGAAATAGGTATGAACATCTTTCCCACACTGCATATCCAATCCAAGTGAGCTCTAGATTTTCAGTTAGAAGAATTATATGTACGTTCTATCTGAAATAAAAAGAATTTCCCTTTAATACTGAAATTTGACCTCAAGCAGTACACACATAGATGAAAAGCCTTCACTTTTCTGATGCTGCTTAATAGCCATTTGATGGGCAATAAAGCTTGGTCCTTAAATGCACTGTACTGTGTACTTTGTCCTTTAGCTCTCAAGTGTTGCATTGACCTCCAGCTGCTGGCAGCACACCACAGTAATATTAGTAAGAGGTACCATCAGTGCTACTAAATGTGAAAAGAAGAGTATTTAAGTTACCATGATCTGGAACATAAATAAACTGTTACTTCATATCCTCTATTCAACTACTCTCTGTGGCAGTGTTTACATCTTCCTGCTGGGACATATTATGGCATGCACTGCAGCCCAAATTAGACATGTGTTCAGGGAGTGTCATGGTTCTTATCCAAATCAGAAGTCTGTGAAGAATAAAAACCAGGTCATGACAAAAAAAAAAAAAAAAAATCAATCTTCTTGGGTGTTTCTTCAAAAACCATGGCTGCAGTAACTCATAGGCATGCCAGTTCCTAATGTCTTTTATCTTTTTATTTCTTTTTTATTGGGTAATTTTAGAAATAGCAATTCTACAGCATTTTAATTTTTTGTTGTGGAAAAAATAATTCTAATTTTAAAAACTACAATAATTTGATTTGCACCAAAATGTAACCTTTTACATACGTAAATTAAGAAATGTGTTTATTCTCTTCATTATTTATTAATAATTCTAGTCATTATATCTTTTTTTTTTTTAAATTTTGCAATAGGAACTTAATGTAGCAAGAGAGAAGACAGACTTTATTTTTGAACATTCCCTGGTTCCAAGAAACAATTCTGCACTCTGTATCTTTGTCTCCTTTGAGCTATGGGTGCTAAGTTATGATATGCTGCCTGATTTCACTGTTCCCACCAATATGGCATAACTCTGGAAACTCGGGAAAGAAAGAAGACATGAATAAAATGTTTTGCATTCCAAAGCGAGAGAGTATACTCAAGAAGGGGGGGAGCAGAAGGGAGAGGGAAACGAGGGCTTTGTCTTCCAAAGCATAACAGCATGTTTATAATAGATAGAACACATACCCTTTAAAAACTGACTTGATTGGAAGAAAACTACTTTTAGCCAGCTACTGAAATCCCTGAGCACATGCTGGTTTGTTTAATGAGAACTGATTTTGAAAGCATTTATGGAATGTATAGAGGGATCCTGTCTGAAAACATATACAAGGAAGGCATACCAGCTGCAGTTATTCCCTTCATCCTCACTGACATTAGCAATTTAAGATTTAGCCAAGCAAAAAACACCCATGACCTTATGAGCCATGCAGTCCCAAAGAAAGCAGTTGACCTCCGCAGTTAGGCAGGCCATCACAAAGAAACATCACTGTACCACAGAAGACCTAAAATAAATCTGCAACACTATTGAGAACTGTGGGACAATCAAATAAGAAAAGTCATAAATCTGTGTTCTCCCTTGTCTGTTGCAATACTCTGTTCTCAGGATCTTTATCCCTGTAAAGCTAGCCTGAGAACAAGACTGAAGAGGACTATAACTCAGCATGTTTGATTCCTATTGTTTTCCTTGACATGAATTTTTCTAGCTTTAAAAGTCATCCAAAAGCAAATACTTCATGCTTCTACCTGACTTCTGTCTCAAAAAATAATCCATGTTTACAGAGAAATCTCCATGCTATATGAATCTGAATACTTCCTAATGTAAATACTAGAGAGTTCCTTATGTGGCTGATCAGAGACTCGGAGAAGTGGTGCATTGCCATTCCAGCTCTCTAGGATGCCCATTTTTAAGAAGTATCTGTTCATTATACAAAAATATATTTGCCTGGGTGAAGTACTTTTTTTCCCCAAATTTAGTGCAAATATGCATAAAGGAGGGGGGTTTATTACTGAATTAAAGCTCCTTTTTGGTAGTTATCTTTGTTTTTGTTAATCAGAGCTTTTTCAGTGGTCTAGTTTATAGCATGACTCTCCAAGCAGGGGCATCAGCATTTAATGAGGGTGAAGTGAACAGAACAAGGGAGAAAATGATCTGGTGGAGACAAAATGGATGTGGGAAATTCCTAAGTTAACTCAGTAATTTACAGTTATAAAACCTACTCTAAACACATTAGTGTGGGACATTTCATTACAACTTGCTTAGTTATGTTCTCAGATCAGAAGGATATCAACAGAAAAATTGAGAAAAACATCTAAAGGAGATTTTGGCCTTTTACTTTTGAAAGGGAAAGCACTGTGTAGGAAGTGAGCATTCCTACAGGTTCCTAGGTCCCAGATAAATTACTTTCTCCCTCAGATATCCCAAGGAATATCACAAAATGCCAAAACGTTCACTTAAAGTGTAAAGTAGTCACCTATTCCAATCCCAATTAAAAAGAAAAAAAATCTTTGGAATTAATGGAATTATTGTTCACAGCAGAGAAAAGAAAAATATCCACCTAAACACCTGAATTAAAATTTCTAGGCAAAGATTGACTCATTGAATTAAAAAATTTGTATTCTTTTCAAATATAGACTGGTGGGTAAAAATAGTTTTATGATATTTAAAACTCTACAGAAGCTCTAGGCAACGTCCATCTTCATAATAAAAAGAAATTTTCTCCTAAAAAAAAAAAAAAATGATGGGAACTTGCCCAAATGGTTCTTTTGAGCCCGCAGCATTTTTTTTTTTTGTCCTTCCATAGGGAAAGTAGAAGGAATGATGATTAATGTTGCCAGCATTCTTGGCAGAATTGTAACATATATTTAGTCACTGAGTTCACAGTTCTAAATAATATTATAACAAATGTGCTTCATTAATGGTGTGTGTAGCATTATAAGACCTCTGCAGGCATTATGAAAGTTCAAAAAATGCCCAAGGCACACTGAACGTGGGGGATTTGGGGGTGATTTTTCACTCATTTTATCAAGTGTTCTTAATATAATTAAAAGCTCTTTCTCATCAGCATTATTAAATGTGTTTTAATTGGTTGAAAGCTACAGTTTTAAATTAATTCTTTTAGTGTGATTAAATTCACATCCCTTGCACTACATTACATTTGTATTTATTGTTTCCCTAATTTTCTAAGGCATGACTGAGAAATAAGGACTTCTAGCCTTTTGCTGTTGGCTTGAATATTTAAGTATTTTACAGCTTCATAGTTTGAGAAAATTGTATTTCAGGTAGAGAATGGAAAAAAAACCCCTTGTCATTAATAAAAATACCATGCTCCCTCCTATCATCTCTCTAGTAGACAGTCATGTTCTATGTTGATAGCTTCTAATACAAAGGTTTCTTAATGCTCCTAGCCATTCTTCTGGGCTATGAATAAATATGTGATGTTACTTAAATGTGTGAGACGTTATCTTAGCTAAGCAGCAGATCAGTCAGGTCTTGTTTTGTACCCTTATTCTAGAATGAAATTGATACATATCCTCTAATGTTGCTAGTAAGAAAAGCATTTTATTGTGGCTGGCATATTAGAACAACAGTAATTTCCCTTGGCAAACCTCTTTCACTGCATGAAAAGCAATCTTACTATAGGTATTGCTTCAGAAATGCTTTCAGATGATCCCTCAGTTGTGTGGTTAGGTCAATCTAAAACTAAGGTTTTGTAAGCACAGGCAAAGCTCACCTCCAAGGAGACTCAGCAGAACTTACCATTATCTAACTCAAAGTACACAAAATAATAAAATATTCTGTGGAATAGTTTTGGTCTGATAGCTGGCATTCATTGAGTGGAAGTTTTCACTGAATCTTCCATGGTTATCTTTCTAATCATCTTCCCTGAAAGATTAGCTACTTCAGATCACATATAACATGAACAACATATGGTACAGGAAGAAACCAATCTAAACAGAAAATCCCTGAATGCAAAAATGAAAGAGCAAAAAAGCTAAAACTTTTAGGGAATATGGAGAATATTCAGAAATTGCCTTTATTTTTCATGGTATCTAACTAAGCTGAATAACTTAAGGTGTTTATCCAATTTACTGAAAATGGTTAGAGTTAAGGCAGCAAGTATGGAATCAATGGACCTTAGGAGTTCACCAGGCTCAACCACTCTCCATAAACAGGATCAGCTAATCCTATGTAATTTCTGAGAGGTGCTTGTCTAGCCTTAAACGTCCCCAGAGAGATACACCATATATCTTCACATTCCAACCTGTTTCAGTCCTTAATTATGACCTACCACTGGATTCTTCTAATGGCAAATGAAAATCTCTACTTTCTACTTTATTTTCTGCCTGTATAGAGAATATATTAATTCCTTCCTCTTTTATGTATCTGAATACTGTTTCCATGCCCACCATTGCTTTTCTCCTCTTCAACCTAACAATCACATTTTGCAATTTTTTTCTCTCGAGTCTTGTTTCCAAAGTATCTGATAGACTCCTGCCACTGCAAGAGTTATGTACAGAAAGCTGCATTGTACATTACTCCCCATATAAATAAAATGGGCAATCCATCACATTTTCAAACAGCTAACACAACAAGAAGAAAATAGGGAAGAATTTAAGCTTTTTCCAGATGAAGCTACTACACACTATCCTTATAAAATGCTAATTCTGTTATGCCGAGGGGGCAGGAAAAGTGGTCAAAAGTACCCATTTTTACATTAAAACCGTATCCATTTCATGAATTCATTAGGAATTGCATGTGATGCTCAGATAGAAGACAGGAAACATTTATAATGAGGCTCTAAAGAAAGCTGAAGGAGTCTGAGTGCCCCCAGGAAATCTTCTTTTGACCTGTGACAGAGGCTGAATGATTTTATTACCCTTTGAATTATAGATTGGCTAGAAGAACATAAAGAGCAGATACACTTGCTGGTTGCTTTAAAGAAACATGAAAAATACTTCTGTTGTATGGGCCCAGAAACATTTATGAAGGATTCAACAACTTTTTTGGCTGATCGAGAATTAAGAAGAGAGATGTACTGGAGAATTATGTTGTCAAATGTTTTTCACCACTTGACATGTCAGCAACAGGATTTGGGCAGGTGCTATGAGAAAAACAAAGTATGTGTTTATGCACATTCAACACCCCTCTGGAGGCACTCTTGCCTCACACTGTCACACCAGGCTGCTTTCAGCACGTAATGTGCTTCGCAGGGACAAAAATAGCATAGGTGCATGATTTTGCAGAACACAGCAGTGTTTAACAGGGAAAACTGAATAGTTTTGGAAATAGCCATGGTACCTGGGCTAATGCTCAGAAACATGGAGGAGATGAATGTCAATCCTCTTCAACTGAAGGAACTCTTTTCCTTTGTGTGCCAATACAGAAGGTAAATTACGATATGGTGTATGCTTTTGCCAGTATGTCTGCTTCAACAAGCAAGAAATAGATTTAAAAAATTATTTAAACGACAAATACCCACAGAGAATTGATTTTTAGGTGCACACCAGTAGCTGAAGCTGCAGTTCTGAGATTTTATAATAAGATATTTGAGAGTTTTTCTATGGGTCTCAAGGAAAATTTGTTTTTTTTCTAACTGAATTTTAAATAAAACTCATGCTTCCCAAAAGGAATTGGCAAATATTTATGTGAGATTAGGATTCATCTCTCTGTTTGTTATTTGGTCAGGTTTTGGTTTTTTTTGTTTTGAAGGGTGGATTCGGGTTGGGTTTTTTTTATTTTGTTGGATTTTTGGTTTTGGGTTTTCTTGTTTGGTTGGTTTTTGGGGGAGTTGTGTCTCTTTTGTGTGGGTTGCTTTTTTTGTTTTGGGTTTTTTTTTGGTGGTGGTATTTTTTTTTAATTCTGTAACAGGATCATTTGCAAACTGAAGGAAGTAGTGTTGATTTTACACACATTCCATGCAATTAAGAAAAATAAAGAGATATCCAAACCTAGACACACACCAATTTACTTACTATAAACTTTTCCAAATCAGAAGTGATAGTCAGCTCCATTGCAAAACCTGAAACCACAGAGAAATTAAGAAAGGCTATTGGTACAAGAACTGTCAGCATATTCTTCGTTTTGGAAACTAATATTATTTCTATAGTGCTAACAGGTATAGAATAATACAAAGTCACTTCTTCAAGAAAGAAAGACCTAAAAACCAGAAGTACTACCAAAGTCCATTCTCAAATGGAAGAAGGGCAATTTTTATTACATGATTTATCAAAATATCTCAGGAACATGTTGAAACACGTGGTTAACCTTATACAAGATTATTAAGGACTGAAAAAGTATGCACTTAGTGATCTTAAGTAAAGAGTGACACTGAAGAGACTACTGGCTCTTGCCATCCATGCTGAAGATTGAATTCCAGTCAAGCAAAAGAGTCCAATTAATTTAAAAGTAATGATAGAGGGTTTCATTGATGCCTACATAAATATGAATATAATCTTTTTGTAGACTGGTCCTAATTCCTTGGTATAACTTTATTAGAAGTAATAAAAAAAACCAAGGTCATGGTATTTTTAGTGGCAAAGAAACATCCTGAGTGTTTTTTGCTTAAATAAAGTTTGGACCTATCTCTGCAAACATATGATTACATATGTCTTCCTTATCACCTCCTGACTCTCCAGCAGATAAAGGCAAACAAATGTTTCTCATTAGAAACTAATCTGCAATTATTCTGCTCAGATAAGGAAACAGATAAAGAAAAGTATCAATGTTTATATCTTGGATATGTTAAAGATTAAGAGAAAAATACCAACATGTTATATTCATTACTAACACACATAACAGTACAAGGTCACTACCCTAGGAAAGATACCTCAGAGTTTTTAGATCTTACTGATGGGTTTAGGCCAGCTCTCTTTTTGTCTTGACTCTTCAAAAAGCTCCCAGTTTCCTTGCTGATTTTACAAAATCTTGTGTGCAAGTTGCTCAGGGGCTTCAAATTTTTATGTCTATGTGAAATACCCCAAGAGCATGAAACCAAGGTTGAAGGTCTTTCCATGGAAGAAGGAGGGTTTTGCACTCAGCATATTTTTTTTCCAGTTAATGAAATGTAGAAAATCACCATCAGATGATGGACAATAGTTCCAAGAAAAATAACAAACAAAGCAGTTGGAAAAATCTAAGTAAGAAAACCATTAATATGTGTTCCATAAAAATTCTGCTGATGTGTCACATAAAAATATATATCTGATTGGCAGAAGACCATTGTATCAGTTATTGAGCGAGCTATTGATTGTCCTGTGTTCAAGTCTCATGTTAACTTTGAGGGAAGGAAATCTGTGCAGAAACTCTTGAGCTACCCAAATCTGAGAAGATAATTAACATGACTGGGGCAAGGACAGCGACTGCCTCTTTCATGGCTTGGTCTCATATCTCCAATTTAAACCATGTAGATTCATACAGACTTAAGTAAGATTTACTGGGCTTTTTTGCAAAACTGATGAAAGACAGTTCTGTAGCCAAATTAACAAGTAACCTAAATTGAAGTTCAAGTTGACTATTTCTGTCCTTAATATGTATTAATCACTTAAAAAACATTTTTGGTTTGTTTTTTTTTTTTTCCTAGGGTGACAGGTCCATGTTTGAACAGGATAATAAAGAAGCATTGCGAAGTACATTATTTTTATTTACCCTAGAAAAGCCAGTCAAGCTTCTGAAGGCTTATAGTTTTGAGCTAGAAGTATTCAAGTTTCATTGTTGGACAACCATATTCAGCAACAAGCCAGTCTCCAGTCCAGCCTAGTTGCTTGGTATGACTACAATTTACTAGAATATATCTAGTAAAGCAAATAGATAACTCATTAGGTTATGTATGTGCTTACATGTCTTTTGAACCAAAATCCAGGGAACAATCCTTGTGGCTTGCTGGAGGATACAGTTATTCTCATAATGAAAAGAATATAGGGAAGTTCTGATACAGCATGGGAAGAACTCTCACCACATTGTACTTTTATTTTTTAACTAAGTGCAATTTTTTGAAACTACTATTGAAAATGAAATTGTTAGTTAAGAAATAGTTCACCTCAGCAAAGAGAAGAGTGTACTTTGCCCTGTTTTGGGGTAGATGGAGGTGGTGAAGAACATAATTTGTGGTCTACCTTGCAAAGCCATTTCTACAATTTGAGAAATAGAAGACCCATGGAAATCACATAAACAACCATATGAGGTTTTTAATCCCAGTTGCGGCCTCGGTAAACTAAGAAGGCTCATCTCTCCCAGAACCATACCAGTCTGTGAGAAGGTGACTCTAGTAAAAATGGCTACCCTCATACATATGTAAATATTCTACTTTTTTTCCAGTTGTGTAGTAGGTCTATATTAGAGCTGTAACATCCTTCATATGCTTGAAATAAACAAAATAAATTAATCAGCATTACTATCATAACAAAATTTTTAAAAAAGGTATAAAACAATTGAAGCAATTGCTAGAGAGTAATATCTTAATCTTCTTTCCCCTTACTATTTTGGCATAAATCTTTCTGTTAGGAAATTCCCCTTACATCAAATTATGTAAGAAGTCCTTATGCTCTCCCTCCAGGTTAATAAAAAGAAAATGGTAGCTTTGATGATCTATATTATTCAACCTTCTTTCAATGCAGAGTTATTACCTTCATTCCATCCTGGAAGGAATTAGGAACCAGCTGTCTTTAATCTTCCCTCCTGTTCTAGTCAATCAGGATTCTCCTGAGCAGCAGGGAAAGAAAGGTTCAGGTGTTGACACTTCCTTCTGGTTCCTGTGTGCTGACGAAGCAGAGCTGCCCAGATGAGGTGCAAGTAGAGTGCTTCTCCAAGCTTGAGTTTTTCAGTTAGACATAATATCTGTTGTTTAGTTTATTGATTAGTACAACAAGCTTTGTGTCCATTTCTTTGTTTGTTTACAACAGTCTATACCTATGTAAGGATAAATTAATATCCACCTAAGGCTAGATTAAAAGATTACTGCTTTGCATAAAAGCTTCTTCTTGTTATTTGACCTCAAGCATAGTGGGTGAATTTATATTTCCTGAAAACCACCCTAATTTAGCAGGGCCTTTTGTCACTGCGTTTAGCTTAAATTCACTTTCTTTTATTTTACAGGGATACATAGCATAGAAGCTGTAGGGAGTAAGTAGCAGTGACGTAAAGTAAAGAATTTTAATAGCTGTTTCACTTTAAATGTGCTTCAGTATTGGCATTCTCATTCCTCTATAGCAGAGGAATTGGAATGACAGAATCTCTTTTATTGTAATGGTTTCATGTTTCAATACTCTAGGAAAAAAAGAGTGAGATTAAAGGTGACAAGTCAACCCTCTCTGTGAGAGAAATTATACTGCCAGAAATGGCTGACATTTGTACTAATTTTAAATTAAAATGCAGCCAGAAAACAGGGATTAAAGTCTGGGAACAAAAACAGAAGAGGTTTGGGCAGTATTTTCTTTTTTCCAAAAGGAACTTGATTTAGTCCCTGGAAGAATATTAAATTGTACCTAATCCATATTTGACTGTTCTGAACCAAATGTGCAGTTTAGTTTAATCATTACTGTGTTACTTAATCTTATAAACTAATGTTGATAATATTTCTTTTGATGACAAAGTTTCTGCTGTAATGAGTGGGAAAAGAGTTTGGAAAATCTTACAAGGAATTAGTCCATAGGTTGTTAAGGAAAGCACTTCCTCACACACATAATGTGCATTTAGCATCTGATATTTATTATTGTCTTTGGAAAAGCTCTTATTTGACAAGGAGTAAGTCTGGTGTCTAATACTTTATTGAATACTTGTTTTCTCATTTAAGTGCTTTGTTGACTTCATAGAACATTTAGGTGGGGAAGTAAGGGAACAGCATGAAATAGAAAAATCAAGGAAAAAATAGCATTAAGATCACAAACAAGAAATATGTTAATGTTAAAAAAGAAATCTAATTCAGTATTCTTAAAGAAACAATATTTCAGTAATATTAGTTGCCTTTTGAAGGATTTTTAATTGGTGAATGTATTTCTGAAATTAGGAAGGAGAGAGAATGAGATCCAGGGTAATTTCTCAAAATGTGAAAAGTTATGTTAATCCTTTGGGATTTGGTGATTGGGTCAAAATGCAGGCAATCATACTGCTTTGATACACTTTTTCTTTTAAATAATTTTGAATAGTTGTAGCAGATGCTTTGTAATGCAATTTGAGTGCCCCAATTAGTTTTAGCTAGTGGGTTGCTTTTTTTAAAGCAAGAGGAGTTGGATGGGCAAATGAAAGAAACTATACCTCAGCTGACAATCTGTAACTGAAGTAAAACTAATGGAACAAGTGAAGAGAAAAAATTAAATGAAATGAGATCTTCCTGTGAAAAGTATTCTTTTTTCTTCTCAGAGTTGAAACGTGGTCATTAGAAAGGTGTTTTTTTTCTCTGAGATTTTAGTGTTGATAATTTGTTTTAGGTTGTTATCATGTTTTCTACTCTTACTAAAAATTTAGACCTAAGTGTCTAAGTAATTACTGTTTTGTTCCCTACTCATTTGAAGTTCCTGGATTTGGACAGTTAATACAAAGCACACTACAAAAAGACAACTTTAAATGTGTAAAACATACTAATTTGTAACCTGTAATTTGAGTTTTCTCTCTTTTCTCATGAGTAAAGTTTAAACATAGGGAAAGAATACACAGAAAGTAGTACTTTGATTTCCCTTCCCACCCTTTCAGCACATCTGGCTGGTTAGCATCTAATTAACAAGTACCACTGGGGTTGTTAAACTTCCTTTTTTAATTCATTTTGATGTGAAATTTCACATTGAATTTTCGTCTATGCAATCAGATTTCTGATAAGTAACTATTCCTGATTCCTGGAAAAGTTCAATGGAAGAGATCACAAAAAAGCAAAATGTTGTCTCTTACTTGGTCAGGCTTTGTGCTGTGTTTACTGGATCTTGTACAGCCCAACAGTCTGGGATGCTTATGTGCAGGCAAAATTTTGGCCAAAATCATTAACCAGAAAAAAGTTACCAAAACAGTTGGTCCAAATGTATTTGCACTTGCAGTAACGAGAGGGGGACTTGTATTAAATACAATAAAGAGGGAGCTTGTTTCTCAATCTTAAGATGTTATTATATTATTAAACTACTTTGATATTCTAAAAAAAAGAAAAAAAAGCTAAGTGTTTTTAAAGTAAGAATTAATGATAACTCCTAAGTGTCTAATTTTGTATTATCTGTCCAAGGAGAAGACATGGTTTCTGTTAGCTGAAATTTGAAAATAAGAAAATCAGGTCGGTTTCCCCCCTCTTAAGTGAGTTTTCCATTCAATAGATTTTAAATGTAATTTTGATTTCTGTTCCCTGCTTTTGATCCAATAAACATTTAGTTGCTGTTTCAGGAGCTCTTTCAGCTCTAGAAAAACAGTTAAAAATATTGTCTGAATTTGGTTATATTTTACTCTCCTGAGGGGAAGGACAAATCTTGTGACTTTCGCATCTCAGGTAAATGACCACAGTTCTACATATATTGATGTGCTTAATATGGCTGGAACATACCTAAATGTTTGTTATTGCCAGAGTTCTAACAGCCTGAACCACGTACCAAGCATTAAAACAGCAGAAGACAAGGACAATTTTCACCCGAGCTCACTCCTTCTAAGTTGAGTAAAGTGCTACTGAATCATGGGCAATTGTCCTGTGACTTCATTCTGTGTATCCCACTGGATACAGAGTACTGGATGTTGACATATCTCTTAATTCTTGGTGCTTTAAGCTTTTTCCTAAAGAAACTGAATTGAAGGAGAAATAAATAGGAGATAATGCAACTTAAAGTGTGAAAGTCATCATTCCAGCAGGAAACATCCCATTTCTCACTCTAATATCTATTGCAACATAAAAGGGTTATATATGTTATTAGTTGGAGAAAAGTGAGAAAATTAGAGCCTCTGCTCCTTTTTTCTGGTGGAAACTTGCCAGAAAAACTGGGAAACTGGGATTCAAATTGCCCCTTAAAACCTAGGGATTTTTTGGTTTACACTCTGAATACATAAAACTAAGAAATTGTACGGACCTCACTGGCCACGTGGACATACCCAGACAAACTGCCATTCTAATTTGCATTTTTCAGCCATTTCCACATCCCATTTTAAGTATTTATCCATGAACATATGAGAGAGAGCAGTAAAATACTGAATTCATCTAAAATCACTCAAACTGGAGATTGATAATGGATGTATTTTCCTTTTCATCTACTGCATAATATTTCTAATTTAAAAAAAATCTGAATTGAGTACTTATGCTGACTCATACCAGCTAAATTCCTAAAATAGCAAAGCAGCATCATTATCTACAATTCTAAAACTAAATTGCCATGCCATTGATCAGGCATTATTTAAAAGGCTTAAGCAGACTTCCCAGGGAGGCTCATTTCCATCCAAATCAAATCTATCGTGAGTGTAACCCCACCTTATTTGTAATGCCTGGTGGGACACATAGGTCTTCTGTTGTTTATGAAGTATTGCAGTGTAAGTAATTTGCCTGCGTAAGAGATCTATTGCTTGAAGGTCAAAGGTCTTGATCGCCTGTGACCCAGAAACAAGACATGTTTAGCCTTTCCATGTACATAAAGTTTGGCCACTTCAAAACCTTTTGAATGTGCCTGTGCTGTGCCCCTACAGATTTATGTGACTCTTCACTCAACAGCAATTGTTTCAAAAATTCCTTTAAAAATAGTACCTTGCAGGAACTGCCAGGCCTCCCAGACTGTGAATAAAAAATACATTCACTGTCACATTTGAGCTCTTGGGAGTGAATTATATACTTTGCTAAATATTTTTTGCCTTGGGTTACTGTGAAAACAGTTGCTTAAATTGTGATTTCAAAGACACTATTCATCTCCATGGTTTTAATTACCTGTGCAGCTCTGGGTATGGTAATTAGCCTCGTTGGTTTTTTCATGTTCCATAAAATCTCAGTTTATAATAATGCATTAGGTATAAATAACGTATTACCCAAGAAAATAACTTACTTTGGTCAATTTCAGGTATCTCCCAGATGAAGAAAGGATTTAGCCAAATGATCTGAAATTTGTCACTGCAGCTGCTGGATCAGGCAGCAAGGAAAATTAATCCAAAAATATGATAAAAATTTGAACAAAACCGGGGCTTTTAGTGCAGTCTAAAGCAAGTGTTGAGTGTGATCTCACCAACATTTTACCTCTTTTTATTTAAAGTTAGCTAACCATGGTGTGGTGATCTCTCAAGGTTCTTGACAATGAGATTTTTATAGTGAGTTGAGTGTCCCTCCAGCCTTGGGTTGAGAGTTTCCAAAACATTCCTTTTTGGTGTTTAGTACTGCTATGCCACAAAGAGTCCTGTTAGAAATAACCTAAATCCATTTTTGGGCAAAATAGTTTTGAAGATGATCAATCAAATATCCATAGATCTCCAATTTATAGGTCTTTTCACTAATGAATGGAGGCTGGTAACAAAGTAGGATTTTAAGAGCAAAAACCAGATTAATCTGTAGAAGATTAATGGGAAGAGCAAGGCTCTTTATTCAAAAATTGTTCAGGATGCAAATTTACTTTCAACACTTAGTAGAAATGTCCTCCCTGACATTACCCCAGGTTAAGGTGTGCTGGTCCCTCTCGCAGTGTACAGGAGAAACATCAAAGTATGCAGTCAGCAAGTGATGGTGGAGTGCAACTGGGATAAGAGTTTCCACCTGAGATCTGGTAGTAACTCCAGATTAAGACACCTAGACTTGGTGGTTAATGGATATTTTGCTGGAGATAAAGTGTCTATATTGCTCCAGTAACATACTTATTTAGCTTATTTAAGGCATAAGCCAATTAAATTATTCAATTTTATTTAAGTTTTTAGGTAGGTTTAACCTCTGATCTACTGCCTTCTCAAACTTTCACATGCTTCCCTTTTTTCTGCAACCTTTTTTTACGGAAAGATTGACTAGAGAAAAACATGTTTTGACTATTTAAGTATCTATACTTTCTTCTCAAGGGCTGGGGCAGGAGTAGAGAGGAGAAGCATCACTATTAAATTTGACTGTAAACAACAGTCTATGTGAAGCAAATACGTTGAGTTCTTGACTATACCTTGTTGTAAGTTATTAGTGGTTCAGTTCTTTTTTTTGCTCCAGTTACCTCAAGTAAACTTTAGAAAAATTATTCCTATTACTTTCATTATTCTAATTATCTTTACTTATTGAGTAAACCCTTGTGATTGGACAGATGTTTATGAAGGTAAACAGCAAATTCAAACAATATATTATGAAAATAAAAATATGATTGAATGTATTTTTTTATGGTGTTTTAGAAGATCTCTGTCCTCTTGAAGCTTTTTTTATGTCTGAGCTGGTTAAAGGAAGGACAACAGAAAACTAGATGGACAGGAAAACTAGGATACAGTTCTGTGTGCAGTTTATAAATTATTTGCATTGCTATTTCATTTGTTTTCATGATTAATTTCATCATTAAGAAAACTGCTGAAAATAGGAATATAACATGTTTTTCTAACTACATCTTTTTTTGCATTGCATGTCACATTTTGGCAGTGGATACTAGTGTAGTCTTACACTGAAAATGTAAGTTACTTAGGATAAGCAGGTTTATTCTAATTCTGAGACAGACATGGCATTCCTGCCTTTACTGATTGTCACAGCTTAACTTTAATTTTTATAGCTGACAATATTTTATCTCTTTTCTGCATGGATCTCAGTCCCTCATAGATTAGATCCCACTATTAATTTTTCTTGAAGGGATGGGGACTTACAGGTCAGTGCTGACTTTAAATTGCCATTTATTTTTAAAGGAACTCAAGTAGTCAGTAGGCCACATGGGCTGCTTTTCACTTCAGAAGATACCCATAATTGTAATGATATTTGTCATTTTAAGACTGGGCATATGACCTAAGTTCCCAGGCCCACATAGCAAATAAACACTCTGTGTCTCTTGGGAGCAGTATTACCACTCTACTACTAACTTTGGCTCATTATACTGAGTTTGCTGAACATTTGGCCTTTTCATTGTACTGTGTATGTGATATATGAGAATGAGTGAGTGGGTGTTGCTTGCAAATGTCCTCTGTTCATCCATAATATAAACAGGCCATCCTTACTGGTCCCTAGGTAACCAGTCTCTGGCTCAGTGTTTAAGCTGCAGTCTCCTGGAAAGATTGTGTGTTGGACCTGGTTCTGTTTGTATTAGAAAATTATCTAGGGTTTGTAGAAATTCTAATGATTTACTGTACATGATTTTAGCCCATATAACCTAATTTGAATGCACTGATAATTCCTTTACCCTATATATAATAGATGCTTAAGCAATAAATCATTCTAATCCTTGGGTTTGACCCCTACAACATCTTTTCTTTGTCTTTTAGAGGCTACATCCAGCAAACTGAAGTTCATTAACTCATGGCCTAACAGTGATGTACTTTGTTGCTTTTCCTAAATGCCTTCTCCTTGATGTTGTTACCATCACTCTTTAAAATATTTATTAATGATCCATATAGAGTAAATGAATTCACTATAATGACTTGAGAAATGTTTCTTCTCATTTTAAGTCCTTATCTCAGACACCTAGCATTAGAAAGCAGAAAATGAGAAGGGGGTGCAGGAGAGTCTACACTTCACCTATTGTAATTTTGTCATTATGCTTACTTGTATTTCACTTACCACCTCTTGCACTGAGGTTGTGATTTGTTTCTAGCTGTCCTGCTTTGTATCCAAATGACAAAACTCTTAGTACAATGGAGCCTTCATCTTACACTTTCTTTTCCATGAGAATTTTGAAAAAAAGGTCAGGCACTCAGGAGAAAGCAGTTCCTATTTGATTGGGAATTTTTGGTTTGATTTGGGTTTTTTTTGGTATTTGCAGAAAGAAGAGTTTCAAGGTGAATTTTAGGATTTCCCTCTTACACTAACTTCTTAGGGTGTCTTCATCTGTGAAGTCCCTCTAGCTGATGCATGTGATGTGTTCCAGCAGAGCTGTGGCAGGCAACTTCAGTCTCAGAGTCTTGTCTACTCTTGTAATCAATTCTCTCTTCTATTTTATTTACTGCAGACCATGCACTGCAGTAACCATCTACAGTGATGTTTATCAAACAAGAGCATTATTTTCACAACAGAATCAACCATGAAAGCTGCTTTCCTCTCTTACAATTGCAATATTGTCTCTTGTATTAGACCTTTGCTCCATCCATTAAAAAAACAGTACCATAATTTCCTATCCTGCTCTAGCAGAGATAGTTCTCTAGGTAGATGATATCTGGAATATAATTTTGTCATGTTTCCTTACGTTAGCAGAAGTGAGCACCTCGTGTTTCTCTGCACCCCAGACACCTCTTGAGCACCATGTTGCAGCAGCAATCCTGTCTCTGTAACACAGGCATTCCTCTGGAACACTTAAAATGTGCAAGCAGAATGCAATGCACGGTAATCTGGGAATTGGTTGTGACATGGATTTTTGGAAGACCACACTACTTGAGCATTTGCATTCGATAGCAGCCGCTAGTTGCACTTAAATGGTTATATTAAAATAAATGAGTGGAAAAAAATTTATTGAATTTCAGCCCTGACCACAGATATAATTGCTATCATAAACATTTTACATAGTGGTCAATATAGCTTACTGTATAGTTCAATGTATGTTTACATGTATTAGCATCTTATGCCAGAATATACCAAAAAGCTAATAGAACCTCTTGATTCTTCTTTTTAATTATATTTAACGTCTATAAAGTTCACAGGTTTAGTATTTTTTTTTTCAGAATTCTTCTTTTTAGGCAGTGCCTCAGAGGCACTTCAAATACTAACCAAGAAGAAAAAAAGTGAGGCTTATGACCTGCTTTTTGGTTACTATTAACTTGGACAAATGAGCTTGTGAGTTCTCCAGTGCATATGGATCCATTTATGTCATTTGAATAGCACTCGTGTAGATGTTCCATGCTGGGTAACTGAAAAGGAGAAGGAGAGAAGTGGAAGTACAGGAAGCCACAACTGGCAGTTTGAGATTTTGTATCACAGGAGCTCCTACCTGAAATGCACAGGACTTGTAAGATAAACACAGTTAAAAGTACACTGATATATCAGAGACCATACAAGCTACAAATTTCGGTGCTGTGAGCTTGAACAGAAACAAATGTTTTCTGGTTTACAGCCTCTTTTGCCAAGTACTTTTGATGCCAAAAAATACAATAAATATGAACATGTTCGTACTCATACCTTCTGAAAAAAGGCTAATAGGCCTTTTAGATCCTTGCCACACATTTTGTATTTTGTGGGCTAGGAGAACAAGGTCATCTGATTGAAAAAGGCACAAAGCACTGATATGTAAATACTCCATTTTGCTAGGAAACATTACTGGGAATTGGAAGGGGGAAAGGAATAAAATACATTTTTTGTTTTTTCAGACTGAAAGATGATCAGACCAGTATAACATCATTTTTAAGAATTTGTTAGCTTCAGTTTTGTAACTTCGAACACATCTTCAAAAATATCCAGATCTAACTAGAGGACTTGTAGTAATGGTTTGTGTTGATGAGTGCTGCACTCACTGATTACAAATCGATCTCTTCTTTTTATTAATACTTGCTTTAGTTTGTTGATTGTCTTATATTTCTGCTATATTGAATGGTATCATTTCTATCATTGGCTTTTCATTTGTTTTAAGCTTTCTGGACCTAAATGTCTGAAGTAAAGACAACACTGGGCTTGCAACAAGACTCCATTTTACTTGGCCTGTTAAGATTTTCTTTTCTTTAACTAACCCTAAATTCAAAGCCAAGGTCACTTAAAATTACCTTTTTTGGTATAATAGAACATTCAAACTGAAAACAGTAAATCCTTTTAGAGCTAGCAGCAGGAAACATCTTGACCACAACCCAACTGAACATTTTATCTCCTATGTACAGATCTTTTCCTATGAATGTAATTTTCCAGAAGGGACGGTCTGTTGAATGACTGTGACAGATGTCACCGACAGTTGCCCATTGGGCAAAACGGCCTCTGATGCACTGACTGATAACAACACCAGCAGCCCTTGCAGAAGATGACTCACTCTGCTGCTGCAAGCCTAGCTTCTTACAGGGCATTAATATAAGTTACTCTCCATTACACAGCAAAATGCTATGGGGTCCACGTGGGGTGAGAGCAACAGGAGTGTCTGACCTTATTCTAGCAGCAGTAGCATTGGTAGTCCCTTTCAGGTGCTGCAGTGCATTGCTAAGCCTTTTCTTGTCCACAGAATGAAAAGCTGAAGTATCAGCGTGTCTTCATTTCTGGAGAAGATTCTGGATGGTCTGTGTGAATCAGATAAGACTTTAGGAAGAGCAAATAATTGCAGCATTAGTATCCTGTCCTGGAAATACTAACACTACTTCTTAGCAAGGGCAGGTTTTGTGATATTTGCAAACTGAGCAGTTTTTTTCAAACATTGCTTGATTTTTACTTTAGATCTTTAGTAAAACACCTGTAACTTTAAAATTGAGTCATAGGCTTGGCAAAAAAACTGTATTACTTGTAATATAATATTTAA
>VZRF01009672.1:1228249-1358013 GCA_013396875.1 Vireo altiloquus
ATTTAATATAAATATCATATTTATTTAATATCAATATCAAACCTTTGTTTGTTTAGAATTCACTTCAGGAGAAAATTTTAGTAACTATATAGGGAATATTTCTTGACTTAATGATTAGTAATAAAGGAAGAAATCAATGTTAAAAATTATATGGAATGTAATAAAGAAATTAAATAGAAAACACCAGTGTGATTATTTTTATGTGCAACAAACATACAAGAACTGTATACAATTCTTTTTTATTCATTTGTTATGCATGAAAAATTTAGAGAAGAATGACAAAGATAATCAAATGTGTAAAACCATCATCTGCATGAGTAAAAAGCATACAGACTAGGACCCTTCACGAAAAATAAAACTAAATAATATATGGAAGGAGTTTTACGAAATGAAGTGTGGAGGAGAAGGTGGATAGGGATTTATTTCAGTTCCGTCATAAGAATAAGAGGCATAAAATAAAACTAATAGTATTCAGAGCAAACCAAGGAAGATGTTTCTTCACACAACTTATTGAGCTGCCACATGGGGTTATGGATAGTGAAAATCTACATGATCTCAAAGTATGACAGTTCAGATTCCTGGAAGAAAAATAAGAACTGTTACATAAAAAAATAGATAATGTTTCTGCCCAAGAACTTTTTAAGCTGCATCTCGCTGAGAAATTAGATAATATTCTGAGAAAGTATAGCTAGTGCTTGCTTTTTCCTGCTGTTGGTCACTGTAAGGGTCAAGATAGCAGGCTAGAGAGACCCACTTTCCCCAGTATTTCCACTCAACATACAAGCTGCATCTATTCTTGAAATATTTGAGGGTACCTAACAAGAAAGCTGAAAGTAGGAAAGCATTTTGTATAATATATTGGAGTGTACCTCTAGAAAAAATGTCTTACTTCCCTGAAAAAAACCATTTCTGTGAGGATATAACTGCCTGAAAAAGTCTTTATGATTTTCATGTTTGTTGCCTCCCAGTCACATTTGGTTCAAATAAGTTATTATTTCTCACTTAACTTATACAAGCAATATCATCTACAAAGGCAGTTATATGCTGATTTGATCACTTTTAAAATGAGTAATACATTGCATCAGAGAGAATTTTGCATCTTCTAAAAAGTAGGTGTTCAGATTCTTGCAGGTCCTTTCTGGTTTCTTTTATTGACATTTTACATAGTTTTCATAATTATTCTGATTGGAAAACAATATATTTCATATTCACTATTTTAAAGTAGAAAATAAAAAAGAAAATTCTAGTACTGTCTTTTACACATGAGCAAAATAATTAATCTAATTTGATACATGCTGCCTAATCTAGTACTGTTATTGTTCTTGTCTCTTGATTACTTATTTCTCATTTTGTAGCAATTTAAGTTAAAATGCTATGGTAATAGGAGAGGTAAAATAGCTGCCTTATTTATTTTTAATGGAGAAAGTAAATATATTTTCATCTGTTAACTTCTTGGGTTTTGCTTTCTATTTTTTTTCTTTGTCTTAGCTGAGATCACTCATAATTTATTTACTTGTTTATTAGGTCTCTTTATTCGGATGAATGCTTTTGTTTGTTTGTTTGTTTGTTTCTGGCATTTTTCACAGCCAGAAAGTTGGGGAGTTTTATCCCAAATGCAAATTCCTTTCAAATAATTCAATTTCAGAGTCACACGAAAAAGTCCTTGGCTAGGATTACATTTTCTTTGCAAAACTAAATTATGCATTTCACAATTTTTTCTCTGTCTGGTCAAAGCAATGTCATTAAAATGACTTAATATGCAATCTTAAAACTAAATGTTCAATCTTATAAACTCCTGTACCTTCAGTTTATGGGCTGAGGTAGTACACTGTCCATTGACCCTAAAAATAATAGACTCCCATCTTTCTCAATTTGTACTTATTACATTTTATGTGATAGCAAGGAAAAGAAACTTGGTAATATGTGGTTTTGGTTTTTGGCTCATGCTCTATGGTGGTTTGCTGTGGGTTCCCAGTAGTCATCTTTAACAGTATTGGAGTTTTACTGAGGCTGGCAAGAATTCCCTGCTTCTAATGGACTTTTATGGCTTTGCAAATCCTGCTAGATCACTTTTACAAATTTTTATTCATAGGAAGTTCAAAAAGGAATAATTACATTTCTTTTAGCAGAAAAAAGAAATCTAATGCTAGGTATCTGAAGAGAAAAATCCTGGGGTTTTCGCTTCCTCTTCTTCAAAGTTGCAAAATATTAATTTACATGTTTTATTTAAGGGAGGAGGAATATTTTGATCGTTTTCTTGTTTTGCTTTCAGAACTAGGTATAAATATTTCCAGAGGCATGCAGGGGTATATGAGGAATTCCCTGCTCTATCGGTTGTTATTAGAGGGGGGGAAATATAGAAAAAAAGTCCTTTTTTTAACAGAGGGAAAACAACCAGTTAAGCCTTGCCCCCCACTTCTGAATGTACACACCTGTAAGTTTCCACAGTTTAAAAAGAAGTATTTTTGTAGGAGCTGTTGGTTAAAATAGTAAAAATTGTCTAGATTCTTGGCTTGTTTTCTCCTATTCAAAGTACTAATTTTTAAATGGAAAATAAAGCACTTCCTAATGACAGAATCAGCTTAGTGTAAGCCTCATCTTGTCCTTAAATTACATTTTCATTCCTACAGAATGAAGAAATACAAAGATATGTTGCTGAGAATGCCAAGTTGGAAAAGGAACACTTCCCTTGCTTTCAATACAGGACCGAACTTGATGGAGAATCAGAGATTGATTTTGCAACACACAACACTGATGCTGTTGCTATCGATTTTGCCAAGACCAGCGCATTTGTAAAACCAAAATGTCTCTAGATTTCTTCATCAAGTACTGTTCCACCTAAAAAGAAAAACACTAGGCATGAAACTTTCTCACTGAGGATAGTGGAAAATTTTGTTATTGATTTTTAGTAACTTTTGGATTTTTATTAGTATTGGAATATTGCCTCCCCCCTCATCCCCATCCCCATGGTAAATAATGCACATAGAACTCTAAATTATATCCAAAGTGTAACTTATAAACACTGTGACTTAAGTCACATTCACAGGTAAATACTTGGTAATTTTTTTCTGCTAATTAAGTATGACATAGGTCTTACTTCATTTTAACACTTTGGTCTTTGAATTGAAAATAAAATCTAACTGAAGAGAATTGGGGAAAATCATGGAAATGGAGACCACAAATCTTTAGAGTAGGACAAAGCAATTCTTTCAGAGTTAAATACTGGATGCCAAAAGGAGAAAATACCTATTTAAATCCCATATTTGCAGGATCTTTACAGTTTCTCTGTAGGTAACCAATCTTAAGCAACATTTTGGCTACATGGTTTATTCATCTCATTTTAACTATTATGGTAGCATGCATGTGACTGAACAGCAGGATATCTTTTATGTACAAACCACCAAGTATTAGTAAATTGCATTCCTGTCAATCTATTATTTAAACAAAAGCAAAAAGAACTTAAAGGCCCCAGAAAAAACTACTAAAGGTTTGTGATGCTTTCTACGAATATAGGATGATTACAAGTGTGGGAAGATATCAAGCTGAAAATTTCTGATATGTAAGTATAAATAAATATTTTAATAAAATATAAATGTACTGTAAGAGTGTTAGCGACATGCTTTCTACTTTCCATAGATGTCTTGTGGCCTTCTGCCTGATCTTTGGAAACAATAACTGTGACACTGATGTATTCAGTGCTATTGTGCCTGTTGTATTAGAAAAAAAAGACACTTCAGAATAAGATATTCTGCTTAAGACACATTTGGATAAACCTGGGGTAAATCTGCCTGGGAAAATGGGATTTAAGTGTCTAGAAAACAAGATTAGCCTTTTCCATTTGATCTTTGGTGAAATCATGTTGAACTGAGATGTTTTAGAGTTGACAGCTCCTAGTGAATTCACTTTTTCTTCACGTTATGGAATTGGAGAGCAGAGGCCACAGGCCCTGCTGCCCTTTTATTGTCTTATAGCTCTGTTGTGTCAATTCTCATGCAAGAACTTGTGTTGCACGTACTGAGTAGCTAAAGCTTCACTAATAGTATTTGACATTATAATAGATGTCTAGCCAAAATTATAGAAAAGGATTAGATGGATTCAAATCTCTGTGATTAATAGGATATGTTACTTCACGCAATTTTTCTTCTTTGAAGTGAGAATATATAATGAATGTCATAATGTAATTATCATTTTTGCAACTTCCTAGAATTGCTACCTCAAATAGGTAGCAAAAAAGGTAAAGACAATGACCTCTTCCTTGTTTTAATAAAAGTCAAGCAGAAGCCTCTGTAGTTAATAAAAGAGGAAGTTATGTGCTACTTTATTCTTAATTATGTAATGCTGAAGGCTAAATACATTGTAACATTTTAAAAAAACCCAATATGTGGCAGACCAGCAGTGGAATTATTATCTGTTCATAATTTTGTAAAAGACAATCAGCACTCTATATAAGAGAGTAAAAGTACAGTGCTTCTGAAGAACAGATCTCTCGTGGAAATTGTACCTTGGTTGGCACTCTCTTTCAAGTCTGCTATTAATTCAGTTTAGCAGTTTGGATTTATTGCACAAGAAGCTTACAGTGAATAAGTATGGAATTTCCTCATTCCTAGGTAGGCATTTACCATTTGTTATGAGAATGCCTATAGAAGTATTGGGCACAATCTTCTGAATCTCAAATATTAGAGACACCAAGTGTTGCATTCAGTTAAACTAAATTTAGTAGTTCATAAAACATGATACTTCTGAAAATCAGACCACTTATATAGAATGATTGATATTTAGCTATAAATAAGAGAATACCTGAATACCTGGAACACAATTGTCTTCTTTGCATTTATTTAATTCTTGTGACATGCACAAAGGAAAAAAATAAGCTGTTTAAATTATGACCATAAACATGGTTCCAACAGAAGAAATTGATCAGCTCATCAGGAGTTTTCACATCTGGTTTGCTCAGAAAGACATCTCATAATACATTTAAAGAGTAAGGACTACCACAGTGATACATGAGTAAGGGAACTCTGCATGCTTCTCCACTAGTTTGTGAAAACCTGAGACTCCTATTGAAAACATCATTCCATGATAGTCTTCAAAAACCTGATCTGGACATATAATCAGTCCTGCATAACTGGACGAGGATCTCTTATGATCAGAGCTATGTTTTAAATCAGAGGAGATCCTTTCCAATGAGATAGACATAGGTGTGCACTTTGTCTCATGTATCTATATTTCTAATTCAGATGATTTCATAATTGCAGGTAAAATGCTTCATGTTTCTCCCCTTCTCAAGTAGGGTTGGGGTGTTTTTCAGTTTTGGGATTTTCTTTAACCTTTCTCATTTGTGTTGGGAGCAGAACTCTAAATCTAGTCTGGAAGAGAGGAAATGAAGCAATGTTGCATTTTAATACTTAATATTAGTTATGTTAGTCATCCATGATAAAATCTAAGAGACTTTGTGTGAGATTTTGTTAAATGCCTTTTTTTTATCTACAATAAAATCAGACTTTTAAAATACCTGCCCACATTTTTACATGGCAGGGTTAGTATGTTTTGCATATATTATGTGATACACATAGCAATTCCAGGAATTAACATAAAACATATAAAAACATAACAGTTCTATAGAAATCTCTCCTAGTTCACTACAAAAAAGAAAACAAAAATCAGCATCCTTACTATCATACAGAGTCCAGTAAGGCACTTCATGGTTTTAAGTTAAAATCTTCATAAAGTTATGATTATCAATAATAAATGTTGTAAAAACTTGTAGTTGCAGTGCAATGAAAAAGAGAAGAAAAATGGTTTGCTCTCTCTAATGGCAAAAAACAATGAGCCTATACATATTGTTTCTCTGTGATGAAATTGTAACCTCTAGTTTTTGAGCAGTATCTGTTCACTTTTCTAACCAGAATACTTTGAATGCATTACTGCTGAAATACTGAAGGAGCCATGAAAGAGTCTGTTCCTCCTATGTGTAACACATTAATCAGATCACCAAAATTGTTAGCAAGTTTGTCTTGCAACACAGACTTTTATAAGAGAGGTTCTTTGGCTAGAAAGAGACAAATTGGTTTTTAGTTTCCAGAGTTTACAAGATTGGGAGGAAGAAAATGTAGAGGGGGAGATGTCAGGTTTTTCTGGGCTTAGGGGTATTAAATGAGAAGCTTTTGACTCAGTGGAGTTATTACTCTAGTCAGGGCTACTTTAAAAAGACTTCGTACTGATCAGAGGAAATGTAGGGGCTTTTTTCTTTTTTGACCTGGAATCTTCTTAATCTGTTTTTTTGCTCTACCTCAACTTTTTAAGCTTTTTCCATGCCTGCAATGTCTCAAATGCAATTTCCTTCATTTAATCTGTAGTCTACTTTCACGCTTTGTAGATCACTTAGTTTTCTTATGGTGTATTTCCTACCAGATGACTGCATCCCAAAATTCAATCAGAATTCACATCATCCACCAATATCCTATTTTTATATGGCTTGATTTTGACAGTTCAAATGTCTCAGGTAGAAACCAAAGTACTTTAATAGAAATCACTCCATGAGCAATATGAGAGCATTAAACACCTAACAACTTTTTAGATTGACTTAACTTAATCAATTGCAATGTGAATTTCTTTCATTTACTCATTTGATATTTCTCCAATAAAACCTACTGACATTTCTAAACAACTTTTGTCACACCTTCTGATTTTTGTTCAATAGAGAGCTAAGAACATGAGAAATACACCAATTTTAATATGAAAGCATTATCAGTCAACAATCAAATACTCCTCTTATTTTATCAATTAATCCACTATAATATTTGCACTATTTTGATCATCAAATGGCCATGTTGGAGACTAAGTTCCTGTCCCTCTTTCCACCTATATTTATTGGGCATCCCCTTATGGCATTGGATCTCCCCCAGGACAGATATTCCAATGTAGATTCTCAACATGAGACTTCTTTTCTGTAACTTTAGGGATCTCAAAATTAGCATATAGTCTCCTTCTGTCACCAACTGAGAGAAAACATTTTAGCACATATCCTAAAGAAAGTGCCAAAGAAATGGAAAACTACTTCCTCTTTGGAATGAGCCTGTTTTGTTTTTCATTGACTGTAATGGGCCGTCAGACACTTGGCTTTAGACTAGAGTGTTAATTCTGGGATGACAGAAGGGAGATGAGATCCTTTCCTATTTGTTTTACTCCTTCTGTGTGCAGCTAGTTTTGATGAATATCTGCCCACACATGACTACTGTTGAAAACAATTGTAGTTCTCCATTTGGATTTCACATTCTTTGGTCAGTAAATGTTGGCATGATGCAAGAGGAATATCAAGGCAACGATGCCCTTGAGGCATCCTGGCATTTGCAAGGATTTGAAGATTTCTGTGTATTCTAAATGCTAGAACATATACAGTTCAACTGATGACCTTAAGAAAAAGTCAAGAAAACAGAATTTTTTTTTTAATCTTTGCATAGTAAAAATTAGTAAAAATAGCCTGTAAATGTCTCTTTTAAAGATAAACTATCTTTTTAATGAAAGAAAGCATTTAAACATGCTTTGAAATGTCAAACTGACAGCTCTGTTTTGTTAAAACCAAATGGTTTGGCTCTGCATCTTAGGAAGGGGGAGAAAAGGAGTTTGCTTATAAGGTCAAGTGTTCAAGCCAACCTGAAAAAACGAGTTGTGTTATAATTACTCCCACTGCTGGGCAAACATGAAGCTGACTGATGAAATGAGTCCTCTTAATTATGAACTTGGATACTGTATATTTAGGGTAAGTTTTTGAAAACTCACCGAGTTTGATCCCAGCTCTTTTTGACCTTCACTGAGAGTAGATTGAACTCAAAAAGTTGCTTTATTCCTACTGGCGCTCAGCATTATTATTAAACAAGGGATCTGTTACACAGTTTAACTAAACAATAGCTTACACAATGAGCAGAAAATCCTTTGAAACTACTGTATATTTAGACTTTGGAGTTCTGTTTAAAAAAAAGGGAATACCCTTTTCTCGCATAGTTTTAAAAATCAAATTACTTTTCAAGATCTCCTATGAATATTAACAGCCTTGCTGTGAATATCACTACACAAATACATCTCTTTCTTATTAAGAAAATGAATAGGGACTTAGAAAATCAGATGTGATTTGAAAGAAGGTTACTACAATGTAAAAGGATATTATTACAAATAATTATGGCTCCTAATTCCCTCCGATTGCCTTAAAGATTTTAGTGAAAAACTGTGGGCTATAAACATTAGCCTGTCAGGTGAATAGCTTCAGAATTATGTGGAAATAAATATTGCTTTGGACTGTTTTGATTTTTATGTAGTTTTACCAACTAGAATACTAGAACTCCAAAGATCCACCAATAAACACCTATTTTCATTATAAAGTATTAGAAACTTACTAGGAGTTACCCAAGAGCAAAAAGTGTGTGGTGAAGCCATCTGCTATCTGCAACACCTTGCAAGCAGAAAAATGCTTTTAAAACTATAGCATAACTTGTCTCATCTCTCTTGTGGCTGTCTTTGTAGTCTCAGCAGCAGCACCACGTAGTTAGGGTTCGCTGGGCTTCACCAGGTTACTTACCTGATACGGCCAGATCCCAGAAAAAAATCCTGTCTCTCTTGTTTCTTCTCTTTTCATGCATCTGAGCTCATGAGCTTGGAGAGGTTGTCCTTGACTATACACTAGGCCATAAAAGAGATAAACATCACTGTTGTTGTCTGACAATCTGACCTCCTCTGCACCTCCTCAGCTGGGGCAACCCAGAACCCAATACCACACTGGCATGTTCCCTCATCCCACAGTCCTTCCATCATAGCAGGGCTGCCCCTGACTGGTCACATCTCAAGCGAACAGGAAAATAAGATGGAATGATGACTCGGACTTTTCTCTGTCCTGCCTAAGTGAGGTATCTGAGTGGAAATACAGTTACATAAAAGGTAACTTTTGACCACTCAGAATTATAAGGCAGAAAAAGTAAGCAAAGGTAACATCTGTGCATCTCTGAAAATTACTTTAATGTAATAATACACAGTTTGGAACTTATCATTTTTTTTTAATAAAATATTTGCAATTTTTAGCTTTTTTAAAATTTACATGCTTGTCTCTCTACCTTCTTCTCTCTCCAGATCAGCTGGTTCCCCTGGGAAGATGCCATCACTGTAGGGAGTCTTACTAAGAAGCTGGGGTTAGTTTTAGTTTTGAATACACTAAGGCTTATATTCATTATCAATAGAGATTAGGTTGAGTTCCACAGCTGGAACCTGCTCCTGAAAATGGCCTGTTGATCTACCCTTTGCACTTAAGAATTTTATGCTGGGACAGATTAGTTGAAGTGTCCCTGTGGAGTATAGCTGTAGGTTCATGATGGGATAGGAATTCCAAAAATAGATTAGGCCCAGCATGCTACCTGCTTTTTAGGTCAGCAGTAGCTGCTTAAATTCAAGTTAGAAAGAGATAAGCAACCAGAAGAACGATGGATGTGCTCTACTGCAGCCTGCTTTGCCCAGTGTACCATGTTGCATTCATCAGTTGCCTAGTTAGCCTGAGGTGTTGAACATCAAGACACTGGTCAGAGACAGATTAACATAATGTTGTGCTGAAAATAAGAAGCAGTCAAGAGTTGGTCTAAGCACGTCTCTTGTTACATAAAGTCATAAATGATAATGGGGGAAATTAGCATGGCTTTCACAATATCACAGGGAACTAGGACCTCGGCCACCCAGTGTTGAGTGTGTAGGAAAATGAAATTTTCTGGACACAGAGTGAAGGAAGGAATTATTTGTGGCCTCTGATGCAATCTCTATATCAGCTCACCCTTGTTCTTTAATTTTTTGTCATTGCTTTTTCTTTTTGTTTGTTTGTTTCTTAGCAGCCTTTGAAAAGTGAAAAGTTAGGGATTGAATTTTGAATTCTTAGAGATGGCAGTTCCTCATCCTTCTAGTTCTGTGTCCAGGATGTATTCTGAGGTCTGACAACAACAATAACACTCTTGATTCAACACAAAACATACAACATTTTAAAGGGAACATGATATGGGTTTTATTAGGAATTGTTTAGTAGAGAACAAAACCTTCTTAGTAACCAAGTTAAGCATGCTGCAAATTCAAAGTGTTAGTAATGGTAACTTCCTGACTGAAAGTTGGTATGCAAGTTTCTTGTTTTGCTTTTTCTTATTTGTTATTTAAAAAAAACCCAAAACAACAGAGATAAAATATCTGAAACTGCTGCTTAACTGTTTTTCTGTGAAATGTGTCCAAAAAGCTGATACATGGGGTTTGGTTTAGGTTTTTTCTTTATCTGACGGAATGATTAAATCTTGTTTCAATGAGTATGCTAATACTAATCTTTATTCATTTCATTGAAAATTGTAAAGACTATTTTACAGATTTGATTTCCTGTATACTTCCTTTCAACCGTATCTGTTGGACTGACTTTAAGTGAAATAATGATGTGTAAAAATAAGTATTCTTGTTATGACTAAGTATAGTGATCAGAACATGAGACTATAAGACAAAAACAAATTTATTCTGTGGTTTGGACCTGAATCAATGAGAAATTGATTCAGTTTCCCTCAAAATGTATGTTTTATTGGCTTAGACAAACCATCTGTCTAGACTGTTTATCTAATTTTTTTTTGTCCAACAGTTGCAATTGGATATGCTATTTAGGGAGAGCACACTGAGTGTCTGCTACTGCAGTCCATTTCCTTCATGCTTTTCCAGCATCTGTATTCATTGAATAAAGTATCCAACATTGGACTACTCCTACCTTTCACCCTTCCAACTCTCTTTTATTAAAAAAATCATTTTGTGGTCCTGATCCCCAGAAGTATGTCTGATCCATTTTTAAACCTCACAGTTTAAACCTCTCATAACAAAAAATTCCAGAGGTTCACTACCTGGTCTGTCAAGGAAAAAAAACCAAACCCCAACAAACCAACAGACTCAAACCAGGACTCAACCCAAACCACAAATCTCCCATAATTTTTAAATTTATCTCCAAGTATTTTCAACTATGTGAAAAATGAACTTTGGCCTAAGCAAGAATCTCAGATCTAAATGTCCCCACATTTTGGCATTTTTGGATTCCGAATCAGTATGATGGGCTGAAGCAACCCCTGCAGTCTGGCTCAGCAAGTCAGGAGGGAATTTTCAACCTTTAACTAAACTTTGCAATAGGTCAGCAACAGCATCTTTTCTGACCACTTGGGAGCAAAGGCAGCACAGGTGAAATACACCTTTACCTTGTTACATGTACAGATGAGGCCTAGGGAACAAGGACAGCAAAGACAGATAGACTTAAAATTGGAAATAACTTTCATGAAGTGAAAAAATTACTAGAAAAAAGTAAGAGATGGTGGACACCTTGCTCTTGGGAAATGCCAGTGTTCCACTTACGTTGGAAGCGCCCAAACTACGACTACAGGAAAGGGAACATCTGTCTGGATAGAAAATCCTGAAAAATATGCAAGAATTACATCCTATTGCAAACTTAAAATTAATCTGCCAAAAAAGCAAATACCACATGGGGATGTACATGCAGAAGAATGAGTTGGAGTATTTTGTTCTGCACAACACAGGTCAGTTTTGAAGTATCCTTTTTCAGGGTTGAGCATCATTTTTCGATGAACCCCATAACAAACGTTATTCAAATGACAGTTATAAGTGTAACTTTGGAAAACAAAAATTTATAAAGACTTTGAAAGCACTGATCTTATTTAGCTTAAAAGAATAAGATTAAATAAGAAAGGGTACATACTTAAGGTTTAAATATGTAAAAAGCCATTTTAAATAGGAGAAAAAACTTTGGTAAAGAAAACCTATTAAGAAAAAACGAGGATCTTTACAATAATGCATTTACGCTATTCTGGATTTGGAAGTGAATTGGTCTCAATACTGTTTGACAATTTTTTTATAATACTTCAGCATTTTACATTCTTAGGGTTTAACATATTCTTAATTTCTAAAATAGGCAGAATATTGAACAGAAAGTCTGAAGCATTGAATAGAAGGAATGCAGCAGATAGATAAGTGGAAAGGAGGTATGCAGGAGCAAAGTTAGGGAAAACTGCATCTCTTTAAAGAAATAGTTATTTCTGCCATGGTTTTAGCAATTACAAAGAAATGTCTCTTGAATTGATTTGGGACTGTGTTGCCCTGTTATATTACCGAATTTTGAAAGTATAACTGGGAAAAAAAAAAGACTTTTAATATGCTATCTCATAGCTTGTCACTTGGAAAACTACTGCAGGAAGGTATGTACCATGGTAAGTATTTGTATGTTTAGTGGTCATGTGCTGTTAACTCCTCATATTTTTTGTTGAATCTAAGACTGTTTATTTAGTGACATGGTTTCAGCTATACACAGTTTAGATTGTGCACAGCTTTCAGTTAAGAGGCAGCATAAATTTGCAATCAATCATTTTATTGTTTACAGTCAGAGCTTATAACAATGAACATGATCATTTTACAGGATGTTAAATTAACATGATAATTATGCATACCTGTTGTTGTGTGAGACCTTACATCACAAGAGGCAAGAGAAACTACAGTAAAGAGAAGAATCCTAACATAAGTCAGCTGAACAAAATGGGTGCTAGGGCTTTCTCCATTCTAAGTTTAGAACAGCTTTAGAGATATGTAATTTACTTTGGGTAATTCAAACACTTTTCTTGAGATGCAGCCGGTGTTGTCCATTTTTGCATCTTACTAACCCCTTATTATAGCAAAGGTTGGAAGGGTTTTACGCTATTGCAGTCACTTAGTCTGTAGCACAGAGAAATTCTAATGTTAGATGCCACTGGTTTTGATTTTAACAGTTTAAAAAGGGAATCCCTGAGAACAAAGAAATCCCAATAATCCTGTAATCCTTGAATATCAACTGGTGTCAAAAAGCTGAATTCTAAGGATTCTTGTCTTGTTAATTAATTTTCGAAAGGGAGCAACTTTTATACTGAACAAAAGAGAAATTTCTAGATAGAAAAGTGCAGTCTGCTAGGTCAAGCATTGCAGAAAATTATTTTTGCAGCAATAATGTCTTTCTCATAGAACTGAAGTTACTTGTCTTGGCAATAATGCAAATGAATGGATGAAACTACATTTCAGGAGTCCTAACTGGAAGTTTGGTGTAGAACATTTTCCCATGGGGTAAGTTTTACCTGATCAAAGTCAAGGAAAATATTTCAGTAGCTATTGATGATCTCCAAGCCACTGCGCTTAGATCTTTTTCTAGGATTATAAAAGGAAATACTAAATGAGGGCCCATACCAAGAGAAAGATAGGATTTTAAATGTGCTTTTGATGAGTGAGGAGGGATATTACTCTCATTATCAGTAAAACTGGCAGTAGTCATAAATACTTCCATTAAATTATGTTTTATACAAATAAATTTAGAGAAGTGGACTACAGGCTCAAATCCACTGTACCCCCCTTTTTCAGTAGCTGAGCCTTCTGCAAAGCCAGTTACTCTGAGCAGATAAGCAATATGATAAGAAATGTGTAACAAAACTTTGGATTGAATAATTCAATGGCAGAAAACACATCAGTGAGCAGCTGTTCTGTTCAGTTTGCCACTGAATCTGAATTACCTTTTCATGTTTTTTTCTTTTTTCCCTAAACATTTACGATAATTGTTGGTTATCTACACCAGGCATTGATATTTTAGACATTGATCAATACCCAATTCATTTTTTTAAGCACGAGAGGAAGTATGGTGGAGTCCTATCTGTAAAGGAACTAAGGAAGCTTGCTTAGTGCTTTCCTCTTTTGGGGTGACTCCAGAATGGCACTTCCACAGTCTTTTTAGTTGCTGCACACAGGGAGCAGAGTTTCTACCTTTGAGATTTACATTAAACATAAATTCCATTGAAACTTACCAGTAAGACTGTGTTTTAAAACAAAAACAAACTATGGTATCTGATTTTAACTCTTGGGTATGCCTCTGTTCAATAGGAGAATGAAAAAGAGATTGCTTTCAACTAAACACAATAATTTAAACATAAAGAGAATGGAAATTGCATTCTGTGAAAAGAAAACATTTGTTAGCATTTAATTAATTAAGCAAGTAGATCCCATTACGAAAGAATGCTACTGATTTTTCTTGCTGCTCTTAACTCTCCTTTATTTCCCGGTCTCAGCTCACATTTCTTGTAGTGAGTTTTCATACTGCTAACAAATGGATAGGAAACTGATAGGCACAGAAACACATCCATGTTGCAGAAGCAGAATGTATCTGAAAGGAACACTTCAGGTATGTCTAGATACAGGGGAGGAGTTTGCTTGGCTGATGTATGTTACAACAACTTGAGCAAGGGATTGGGGCCTGGATTTTTAAAAGTCATTCTGTAAAAAATATCAAAATAATTCATTTGAAGGAATCTTCTGACATTAAAAAAAAAATATATTTTTTTCAACAGTAGCTATTGTTGTCATTGAAGCATATAGGACAGTAAGACCCAGACCTGTGACTTTACACTATTAGGATATCGCTTTAGTCATTTGCGTTTATAAGGTCAGCTCACTGTTAGTGCACACAGTGTCACTTAGAATTTTAAATTAATTGTCCTGTAGGCTGATTTCTATTTAATTTGAAGAAAAGAGGAGAAATATTAACCATTAGGTGGTGGAGAAAAGGACAAAATATATTTTAATTTGTAAACGTTTAAACTAGCCATCTTTTATGGGATGGAGAGAAATACAGTCTAGATTGAGGAAAACCTTAGTGTCCCACAACCAATGGAATATTTATATGTTTGTACACAGAACATATAAAGTATCACAGATTTCAACCACTTTCTTTTTAAAACTTTCTCATTAGACTGAGACTTGAGCCACCACTACTAGCTTTCAATTATGACACTTTAAACTTGCTACACAAGGCAGTTGGTGGAAATGCTCTATTACATAAAAGCCTTTGATCCCATGATGGATGTTCTATGAATTGTGGGGGAAAGAATGAAAGTGCTGGAGAACTGGGGAAATAAATAATGAAGCCAGCTGATATTATGACGGCACAGCAGGAGCGGTATGTTTCATCCTGTTTTGTGATTTAGTTACGCGGCTTCCCCTTGCATGGCACTCGGTTATTGAAATAATGTTATCTGTGCATGATTTGTCAGGCAGGTTTTAATAAAGGGCTGCTAAAGAACTTCCTTTCTATACCAGTCTGTGGTACTTTTGAGAGATTTTAATACGCATAAACTCAAATCGGTAATGCTGTATTTCTATTTAGATGGATTTTGCATCCTGGCTATGCTCTCTCTAGGCTTTAATCCTATCCTTTGATCTGAAGCACTGTAAGGGTCCAGTGAAGAACAATGGGCTTTTTAATTTATGTATGCTATTTTGTATCTTCATAGTTCTGCTTAACTTCTACCCCGTCTTTATTCCATTGCTTTACTCTGTTGAGAAGTTATTTAAAAAATTAGTTCTTCAATAATTTTCTAATGCCTATACAACCTCCTAAAATACATTTAAACTTTAGATTTCATTCTGTTTGCATATGAAGTGATTAATTTCTAGAATCAAAATATTTATTTGTGTAGCAGCATGCTGAAATACCATCTTGGAAATTATAAAAAATAAATAATAAAAAAACCCCCAAAACTCGGAGGTATCCGAGAGCCTGCTAGAGGTACCTTTATGGATAACTCCCAGAATAGTAACATAATGGGATTTCCAAAGAATAAGAGCAGTGTAACATGAGCAGACTGCCAGCATCCAGTCAAGGCAATCAGGGATCTGCTCCCACAGTTGGTTCCCATACAGTCTAATTACCAAAAGATGTACCCAAGTGATGCAGAAGACAAATTATTAGCTTTTCATATATTTACATAAGATTCAATAATCAAGGAAAAAATAAGAGTGTAGGGAATATAGCATTTTCCTTTTGCATAGCTGAGATTTGAGCAGGCTGTAATGTGTCACTGTGATAGCAATGTGCATTTTTTTAAAATTTTTAATCACAGTGTAACTGGAACACGGGATCTGTGCTCAGTTTTATTTAGGGCTCTGAATGGGGTGTTACTTCTCTTCGAAGACGCCTCCAATATGTCATTGATAGGAAGGCTACAAAAATTACGGTGCTCTTTGGATTGCTGCTTCTAACATGGCAAAATCTTTTTTTTCTCTAGCCAAAAATAGCTGCCTTAAGTGAAGATGCCAGCGCTGCTCAACAAGTAACTGATTAGGATTCACGAAAATTTTCTTGCATGAATTCTCTGGTTTGAGTTTTACCGAACTTCACCCCTTGGCTTCCGAGCCAAATGAAAGGAGCCGGGCACTTCGCTTTTTCCTCGGGGCTGGAACCTACCGCGCGCTTCATCTTCGCGGGGCCGAAGCTCTGCGGGACGGGCGCGCCCCGGGCGGCCTCTTGCCCGCGGTGCGGAGCGCTCGCTCCCCGCCGGCGCCGCCGCGGCAGCAGCAGCGGCCGGAGGAGGAGGCAGAGGCGGTGGAGGAGGAGGAGGAGGAGGAGAGAAGCCGCCGCCGGCCCCTCTCGGCGCTCCGAGGCGCAGGCAGAGGGCGCTTTCGCCATGCGCGGCCGCCGCCGCCGCGCAGCCCCAGGCGCCGCGCANCCCGCGCCAAGGGATCTCCCCGGGTGCGACCGGCCGCTCCGTCCCGCTCTGCTGCTCCCTGGCTCTCTCCCTCCTTCCCTTCTCCTCCTCCTCCTCTCTGCGCTTTCCACCACCCCTGCTCCTGAGTGAGCGCAGCCTCGGATGTCCGGTTTCCTGGTGGGTTTTTTACCTGGCAAACTCTGGATAACTTTGGTGAGAATTTGCAAAGCGTCTGGGAAAGTTGGGAACTCCCCTACAGGCGCATAGGAGCTGCTGCTACCGCATCTTCTCCATCCCACGGATTTTACTGCCTTGGATATTGCGAGAGGAGGGAGGGGGGAAAGGACAGCGAAGGAAACGGGGGAAAGGTAAAGAAAGAGCCTTATAATTTCGGCTGCATTCCTCCGACTGCCCCGGGGCCCCGCTCCGCGCCCGCCCTGCCATCCCTGCACCATGCACTTGCTGGAGGTGCTCTCCCTGGGCTGCTGCCTGGCCGCCGGCGCCGTGCTCCTGGGACCCCGGCAGCCGGCCGCTGCCGCCGCCTACGAGTCCGGCCAGGGCTACTACGAGGAGGAGCCCGACGCGGGGGAGGCAAAGGTAAGCCCGTGCCCCCGCTGTAGATGCCAGCTCGCTCCTCTGGGCATGTGGCTGCGAGTCCCTTTGAACGGACGGCTTGGGAATTCCACCAAGGAGAAGATGTGGGATAAGCCTTTTGAAGTGGGGGGTTCCTTAATAGCGGGGGAAGGAATTCTTTAGAAAGTGTCTGAGTTTTCAGGGTTGCTGGAGGGCGGGTTGCGCGGGGAACAACTGCATGTGCGGAGAGACGCGGAACACCTGATGAGCAGAGGCAGTCCACGGGCTGCGCTCCCGGCGGGGAGCGGTCCCGGCTGGCAGCAGCGCTGGGACAGGGCAGCGGCCCCTGGGCTGCGGCTGGTGCCGGCCCTGGCAGCTGGGGCGCGCCCCGCAGGCGCCTCCGAGCCGGGTCCTGCTCTGGGGAGCGCCCAGGGAGGGAGGACTGAGAAACGCTCAGAGGAGCAGCTGGGCACAGGAACGAAGCGGCGAGGGAGGCGTGGGGGGACGATGACAACAAAACCCTAGACTTTCCATTTGTTGAAAAGTCTCTTGGAGTTACTGACGCTTTGGGTGAGCTGCTGCGTGACAGAGTTGACGGGAGGTGTAAGGTGACACTCCAGTCTGAAAATCTTACTTCTCCCCAGACGCATGGTGAAGGTTGGGCTTAAATTCTCGGATTCCAGACACAAATACTTACAATTCTGGGTTAATTTTTGTTTGCATATGAAGTTTCGTAACATAAAACTCAAGTACCTTTGGTACTTTGGTACTTGTGGTTATGCAGTTCCTGGTATGCTGATGCATAAAAAAGATGCATAGTATGTGGTTGTATAAGCATGTGGCATTGTTAGAAAGACCTTTGATGTCTGTCTTAGCCTCATCTCATTGTTTTGAAGATTTCTGACATACTTATTGAAAGCAATCATGACCTAGCTCATTCATTATTCATTTCAGTATGGGGCAGGGAGGGAATTGTGTCGCTTAAAATTTAAACTAATATTCCGATTTTTTCCCCCTATGCTGTTTGCTTTACCGATTAAAAGTTTGGGAGATTTTACTGTAACTGCATGGGAAGTCAAGTTTTAATAGTATACATTAGCTGCACTTAAGGCATTCAAACCGTTGTAGATCATACATTGTACACAGAAGTCATACTTTTCAAATAATAATCTGCATGGAAAAGTTTACTGATTATACTGTATTCTCTCTTAAAATACGTTAACTACAGCTGAATGCTTACACTGCCATATTCTGAGTGCTAATACAATATCAACGATCATATTTCTTAAAAGCCTCTAAAATGTTTTTCACACTTAAGTATTTGAAAGTAGGAACACCAAATCAGTTCAGCTAGCCACTCTTACCACTTAGACGATTTATAAAAATTTAAAAAAAAAAAAAAGTCAGAACTTAGTGGAGGGTAAAAATACCTCAACTCCTTCCAACCCATGACTGTAAGTCAGTTATTTACTGGGTGAAACTGGCATTTGAGTTGTAAATCCTCAGAATAGTTTATGCTGGACAGGTAGAAAGAATCCAAACTGGAGCACAGCACATGTTTTGTGTACTTAAACTGCTGAGGTAGAACAGCTGATAGTGAAGATACTCTCCTCAGTGATGCTTTGTGTTCCCATGCATATGGTGTGGAAAGTTACTCTTTCTTGAAGAAACTTCGAAGTCTTTGGGAGCTGCCACTTGTAGTGCATTGGTGTGTAAGTGCAAGTGCTCCCTGGAAAAAGAGGAACTGTCAACCAAAGGAAGGAAAGGTCAAGAGACCGGGAAGCAAGTGGGATGGCATGTGTTAAGCGATTACGTTAATAGGAAAACGTTTTTGTGCCTGGCTACTGCTGAGTAGTAAGTCGGGAAAAATTCTGGATCCAAGCAGACTTAGTCATGTTGGAAGTCTTTAGTTGTGAGTTTGTTGCTTTTGCTGGAACTGTTTGACTGAGTGAGTACTGCACATGTTTGTTTCTGTGAATGTTGAGATGAATATCTGAAGTAATTATGAAAGGATTAAATAAGTAAACTGAACATAATTGTTTCAAGGAAAATATGATTGTGTTGTCAGTATAAAGTCATCTGCTTGAGCTTTGTTAAGTTCAAAGAAGTTCATAGATGTTATGTTTTTACTTCCCATCAAGATACCATGCTGCTCCATGTTAAACTGATGCCTAAGTGAAGGTCATACAGGCCTTTGGATCAACTCTTTACACAATATATTTATTTCTCTCCACTCCTATTTTAAGAGCTTTAGCTTTAGAAAACACTTTAAAAAGTTGAATGAAGTTGAAGCTCCTCCAACTTAAGAGGAAAAGGTGGCTAGAAAATAAGGGTATTGTATTTTTAAGCAGGTAATTTTCACGTATTAAACTTGTTTAGAGATTTGCAGCAACTTGGAAGTGTTACAGATATAAATAGTAGTAGTTCTTCATACACAGCTCTTGCAAGGGCATGTTCTGCAGCAAGTGGGCACTGATAAGCTTGTGCAACACTCCCTCATCCCCCTCCACTCCTACCCCCCACCCCTTTTTTGTTGGTTTTTTTTTTTCAGCCTAAGGGTAAAGTTCGTTATTTAACAAGCTTTCAGGGCCCAGATTAATACTTTTAAGCTGAACTGTCAGCTCAGTGAGATGGGAGTGAACCCTGCCCGTAAATCACCGCTTGCGGATTTCCTGCAGCACGGGGGGCTGTCCCGAGAGCTGAGCCCCTCGCAGCCGCACCCCGCCCCTCCAGGCGGGGCAGCAGGGCAGGCGGCCCTGGCCCCCTCTCCCCGCCTGGGTGGCTTCTTGCGGAAGGCAACCTGGTGCTCCAGTTGCCTCTCTGCTCAAGGCGGGCCCGGGGGAATCAAGCCTCCCGCCGCAGATTTCACGCCGTGTGGCAGGGACCCGCCGCGCCGCAGGGATGCTCGGAGCAGCTGCAGCGAGGGGAGGGTGAGCTGTTCTGCCACCCGGGTGGCTTGTAACTTTAGCTCCTTGTACTGTCTTTGAGTGTTTTAATGACTCTTATAATGTGTTTGGTCTCTGGCTTTTGTTCTTTAGGTAATTTTGAATAGGGAGCATGGGATGAGCATGCACTGTTTTATCTGGGAAACTATTATTTATCGAAATAAATAATTCCTTATTGTTTGTTTGCTGGATGTTTAAAAATGATTTGAAGGAATTGCATGGGCATTCTGTATAGGAATGAAACTTCTTGGGTTATTGAAATGAAGATGTGGCCATAGCATGTTCCTGGACTTCATTAATGGCAATGAGGTAAAATAGCAGGAATGGGTTATTATGATAACAGGAACGGAACCACAGCTGGGAGAGTTTGCTGTAGCTGCACTGTCGTTTTGTTGCATAGGCTAACCACATAACTTAGAATTATGTGACTATGCAAAAGCAATATTGGTAAACTGTCCCATGTAGTTTGAAAAGGTTTAAAATTATATCGATGCAAAGATTCTTAGTTTTGTATTAGAATGGGAATAGTAAATGATAAATGTATTTGCCTGTTCTAAAGTGCATCCCTGAAAATTTAATTGGGGCCTCTTTACACAGACAGCAATAAAGTACAGAACAGTTTGTGCTGTGATTCTGTGATTTGGGTTTTTTGCAATGAAAATATATGCGCTTATTTGAGATAGATTGGATGCTACCTGAGATACACCTATTTTATTTTATTATTATAAAATTAATTTAAATCTGACCTAGTCATACAGTGCTGCTCATTGACAGCTAACAGAGTTTACATACTGTTAGTCAGTGGGCGTGTGAGGTAAAGCAGCGTGTCAGTTTCCAGGGTTTCCTGCTGTCACTGTATGTCCATGGTCTAATCTCAAACCCATCAGTTTTATGGTCACCCATAAGTTTATGGAGTGCCTTACTCTGTGCACAGGTGAGAGATGAGGCTGCGTCCTCTGTTCTGAAAACAAGCATACACCTCACTCCCAGTACTTAAGCAGTGCTAAATCAAGCATGTAGGGAGAATGTTATTTTTTCCTGCTGCTGTTTAGTCTGCTGCAAATTATCTTTTATGTGCGTGCGTAGCCACTCTCATTCCAGACACGCACACAAAAAGATGCTGGCTTTTCTTAGAAGCACGATTTGTAGCAGATGCAACAGGATGAATGTTACTGGTGGGACCTATTTTAAAAGACTAAGCAATGCTTCTGCAAACAAAGATATTAAACCTTGGTCTAGCCTTTTGTGTGAGTAAAGTGAGCTTGAAGGGCTCACTGCACTTTCTAGTTCCTGGAGTGCATTCCTGGGTGTCTAGTGTAAGCACACTGGTGCGCCTGGGAGGGACTTCAGCTGTTTGTCAGCAGCAATCCCTTGCATTTATGAGGGTTTTAAAAAGTTTGGGGGTCATTTTAACTGCAGTGTTTAGAGACATACAGAAGCATTCAATCAAAAATATTATTTTTATACTCACATAAGTTCATTGTGTATTCAAACTCTTGTCTGTTTTTCGAGGGTATCTGTCCACTTATTTTAGCAAAAATAAACCAGGACTTATACTTCAGACTGTTGTAGCTGAGGATGATGGTAATAATACTCTCCCATTGATAGCTTGCTTCCAGGATAGAGAGTCTCTCAAGAACCTTGTGTTCAGCTGCTGCTTTTTTGAATGTGGTCAGTGATTCATTAAAAAAAAAAAATCCTTGGAACAAAGGGAATCCAACTAAAGTCACACTGATTTCCTATCAAATGTAGTATCCTGTTTAATATTAAAAAAAAATACATTACAGCTGTTTGTAGAATGAGTTATAAGAAACTCCAAGCAAGATTGTCACTTGAAAGTTGCAAGCTCTTCCAAAGTCTAAGTCACTTCTTAGGAGTTTTGTTTGGTAAAGTACTGAATTTTGCTTAGTGAGTAGGATAGGTATGATTGTTTTCCTTATCTATTATAAATATTCATTACTTTTTAAATTTCACTTTGCTTCTATTCAGAGTGATAATATAATACTAAATTCTCCTCCATGTAAATGTGTATCTATTACAAAGACACTAATGGCTGCATAAATTGCACCAGAATTTTAATTTAAACATTGATAACTTATGGGACCATGGACGATTTTTTTGTTGAATTCCTATTAAGTATCAATTTTTCAACTTCTTTGTCTTGTTTTGTGTTTATCTATCTCCAGAAGTTCTTTTGGTGACAATATTTGTGGTGTTCTCCCTCTTTGTTGCATTTCAGACTTTAGTTAGGAAATAGCTACACTGTAAGTCATTTATTCTTCTATTCTTCCGTTGTAATCGTCATAAATCAATCCCTTTAGCTCTGTAGTAGTTTGTTGGATTTTTTCTTATGACAAGTTTTTTCTTATGACAATTCCTGACTTGTCTAAGATAGCTATAACTCCTTACAAGTATTTAGAGACTGCAATTGCCAGTGGAAGGAGTAAATACGGTAAGAAGCTCCTTTTTAGCCAAGAAACCAAGAGAATGGTGTTCTTTGGGGGAGGAGGAGAAAACACAGGGGAAAACTTGTGATAAGGAGAAGGAAAAAAATAGCAGTTGGTGTATTTTGACTATATTGTAGTCTTTACTGAGCATAGATGAGCATGTAATCATCCTACATGTAGTAGGATGATTAGTAGCTTAGTTGCAGCCAGAGGAGGGCAACATCCGCAGCAAACTTTTGATCTTAATTATGGTTAACTTCAATCAAAAATGATTGCTTGGGGAAGTTAATGACGTTATCTACCTGGTACTGCTGTCACCCTGAACTCTGTAGTAGTCCATACTGTTCACATAATGACTAAACCTACTTGGTGACAGTTTTCTGATAGTTTGACCTTGAGAATGCAGCTTAAAAACTGTTGAAGGTGTTTTACATCTGTTCCTTACTGAATTGAGCAGGACTTTTTATACTGGACAAGGGAAAATTCTGGCAAAGAATTGGACAGTTCTGGGAAGAACATGCTGGAAGGCAGCTGGGGAGCAAATGGCACATGTATTTCTGTCTAATGTCAAGTGTGACATCACCTGTGTTACTCCTTCTGCCTTCTTGTGGCAGCACTGAGAAGTAAGTCATTTCAGATATCACCTAGAACAAAATCCTTTACACCATTTTATGGTTTAATTCTTTGACTTTCCTTACTTAATAATTGTGTTCTGTTGAGAAAGAGAAGAGAGGAATTCAGCAGAAGGGACAGAGTAGATGCAACAATTGGCTATTTCTTAATATTTTCCCCCAAAGATGACTGACAGTAACTCCCCCAACAGCCCATCTACGTATCTGAAAATTTCTAGTATTTCTCAAGATTTTTAGAAACAGTAGATACCCTGCTCTCCTGCTGTGTTTAGCATTGTTGTGGCCTCACCCTGAGTTCTGTGTGCAGTTCTGAGCCTCAGAATTCCAGAAGGATGTGAAAGTCCTTGGATGCAGCCAGAGGAGGGCAACAAAGCTGGTGACAGGGCTGGAAGGAATGTCCTATGAAGAGCAGCTGAGGACTGTCCATCCAGCTTGGAGAGAAGGAGTCTGAGGGGTGACCTCACTGCTCTCCCCAACTTTCCGGGGAGAGGAAGTGGAGAGAGACATGCTGATCCCTTCTCCCTCAGGTCCAGTGGCTGGATGCATGGGAGAGGTTAAAACCACACCAGTGGAAGTTTAGACTGGACATTAGGCAGCATTTCTTTACTGAGAGGATGATCAAACTCTGGAACAATCTTCTTAGAGAGGTTAATGCCCAGAGCCTGTCAGTGTTTTTGGGGGCATTTGGACAATGCCTGTAACAACATGCTCTAGGTTTTGGTCAGCCCTGAAGTGGTCAGGGAGCTGGACTAGATGATTGGTGTAGGTCTCTTCAAACTGAAATACTATATTCTATTTGGAATTGTTTAAAAGAAGCAGAACTACTGTTGTTGTCCTTCAGCTTACTTCAACTGCCAAATTCAGCTGGCCAAATGTATTTGTGGTGAACTGCTCCAGCTGTCCAGAATGTACTTGTGGAGTCAGTAACAATATTTAGAGCCAAGAGAAAAACTGGCCAAGCGAAGCTTTACACCTTATCTGCTCTTGACTTACTCCTGTTTGCGTAGACAGTGAAATGTTTGGAGGTCTAGTTAGTTTGTTTCATGGATGTATTTGTTTCAGAGGGGGAGAGAGAAAGTTACAGCTGGTTAAGCTCTCCAGTTTGTTTAAGGAAAAGTCCCTTTTGTTTTGTTTTGTTTGTTCCCTAAGAAGAAAAAGAAGAGGAAGCATTTCTTGCCTCAAATGTTGGAAGTTATTCTAAGAGGGTTTTGGGTTTTTTTGGGTTTTGTTTTTTAATAATCTGCTTTCTTTGAAAATGTTTTCTTTTGAGCCCTGTTAATTTAGCAGTCTTGACCTGTCATTTACCTTAACTAACAACTGCCAGGTGTTGCAGACTATGTGACAGCTTTGTGACTGCTGTGAGTTGGAGACTATGGGGATACTGCAATTGTAGGTTTCGCTGGAAATCGGACAATGTTTGTATTTTATACCCCTAAAACGATCATTCTTTGTTTGGTGTGCTGCTGAGGAGAGAATCTCTGCTTATTTGTACACTCACTGTTACTTAGAACACAACACTCCTATTTCTTCTTAGAAATAAGGAACTTCAGTCATTCCAGTTCTACCTATTTTTAAGTGCCCGCAGATACTTTTCACAGAAACTCAGTTTGCCTGTAAAAGTAATAGTATCAAGAGTCTTGGTGGAGATAATTGTGCAATTTTTATAGAATTGCCATGTGTGGTTAGATCAGCAGTGCAGTTAACTGTGAAAGGAAAATACAGAATAATCTTGGAAGATGATGCCTCATTGACGTTCGTCCCTTCCCTAGGGACAGATGTTTCCAAATTAAAACAGAGCCTAGGACTTCCTCTTTACCCCACCCGCTCTCCAGCACATTTCGCGTAATGGGCAGAGTGCTGCTGCAGTACAAATATGACCATTTCCTTTGTTTCATTTGATTTATAAATGTCAAAATATTCATGCTAAGTGTCCAGTATCTCTTTGCCACAAGGATATTTTTTTAATTTTACTTTCTTTAAATCATTAGTACTCAAATATACTGTGATTTGGAGGAAATGCAACGATCCTGATAATAAGCAGGCTTGCACAGTAGATTCAGTAAATATGGAGAATTTCTTTTTCCAGGAACGACAGTTACTTTGACTTTCTAGTTGGATGTTTTTCTGGCTGGTTAGAGAAGGGCACAATGTTGGATCATTTAAAAATGCCAAGAATCCACAGGGCACAGCTTTTAGAAGAACATTAACAGCTGCTGGAAGTCCCACTGATGTGAGGCCCAATATAGTGGGTATTGGCCTGTCCCCTTTGTAAAGTGTGACAGCAGTTTCTGCCAGACAACAGGAGCAAGAGGCCAGGCACGAGATCAGATTCTCCGAGGGTTTCCTTGCTTGCTGGAGTGTCAGTGATGCTGAGTTTGTGCCTTCTGCCTTGTGTTCCCAGGCGCACCCTGAGGTATGAGAACATGCTTTTTTGAAGACACGGTTTGGAGTGGTCTGGGCTGCTTTTGTGGCTCAGCAGAGCCCAGCAGGTGGGCAGCTCCTGGCTACCTCAGTGCAATTTGTTTCAGCTGCCAGGAATGCCATGTTAATCGTGAGAATGTCTCCTCTCAGGAGAGGTCCAATGTGTGTGTGCTGAGGGAGGTAGTTTAAATGAACAGCTGGACTCAGTCTGAGATCAGACCACCTTAGAGTGGCAAATTGGTTGATAAAGGGCTGTCTGCAGTTACGGTTCTCTCTAAGATTGTGGTGCTCAAGTCAGAAGAAAGGCAGCCTGTACAACTAAAAGTTGTAAAGTGTTTTGTGATAAAATGCTTTTATTTTTCTTATCCAAGAGGAGCTGCTGATTTCTCTCTCATTGTCAGCTATGAAAATGATGAAGATCTTCAAGATTAATGATTTTTTTTTTCCATGTGGCTGGGCCAGTAGGTGATCAAATCACTAAAAACAAATAAAGGAGTAAAAATCTGTAGAGGAGCTCTGAAGTACTTTCCTTTTTGAAATGTCTCTGGATGGGCTGTAAAGCAGTAAAAGCACAATAAACCATGAATTTGGAACAGGAAGTAGGGAAAGGAGCAAAGAAGAATTTTCAGAGGGCAAGGCCATGCTTCAAAGGAAGGAAGAATTAGGCTGTTCTGTTGCATCGGTAGAGCTAAAGATTTAGGCAAACTCTAAATTGAACAGTCACTACTAATCTGGATTAACAGCATAAAAAGGCTCTTTGTAGTAATGAAACTCTTTGAATATCTTAGCTAGCAGTTTCAGAAAATTAATGAAATTTTCAAATCCTCATCTCATATGACAGATGGATGATCTCTGTTTTTCCTTTGAGCCTGTAAGTTGTTGCTTTACTTCATGATTACTTGGTTTATGCTGTATATATGGAATATTGAAGTCTCGTAAGAGTAGAAGAATATCGTAGCTGGTCAGATAAAATGCCTGATTAGTGCTATATGCCATTCTCAACAATCTCGTTGGAGAGCCCCTGCTGGATAGCCACTGGACTTGCACCCTGTGCCCCACTGATATGGCAGAGGATGATTGGAGAGTGATGGTGGAATCCTCATGCACAGTACGTGATGAGAGACCATCTGTCACATCTTCCCCCTGACACCCCCTTTTCCCCAGTCCCTTCCAGGTGAAGGCTGCCCTTTGGCCATGGCCATGTCTAATCCTGCAAGAAGACAGTACCCAATGAGTCCTGCCCCCAAAAGTTTCTTTTTTTATCCTCGATCATGTGAGCTGCTGTGATTGATTTTCCTGTAGGGAGCTGATTGCACAACATCCAGCTGATTTGTCCTCACACTACCTCATGGAATTGGCTTGGGAGATTTCTATTCCACGTTGTTCTTTCACCTTTACATTCCACAGACTACACTCTGGAGAAATCCTTATAATCTGATGTGTCAACATGTACCTGCTGCTCACTCTTTGGCCAGCTGGGGACTTCGGTTAGAAAACAAGCATTTGCAGGATCCCTAGGCTCATCATGTTTGTGGAAGGGCAGCCATGGCAACATGCACCTGGCTACAGGCACTCTTGTGGTCTTCCAGTACCTCTAAGGTTTTTTTGCTGGCCTTCTTTTCTTTTTATTTATGCCCTTACCATCCAAGGCCCTGCCAAATTACAGGACCTACTTGACAACCCCCTTCTGAGCAAAGAAATGGAAAGTGTCACTACATGCTGACAGGCTGTTGGCAGCAGCTCGTGAACTTCCTTGCCTTCAACGATGGTGTGTATGTGTTATTTTGTTTTCTTTAATAGCTTTCAGTCCACTTTTCTCCAGGTGCTTACTGAGCCTAGAGAAACTTTTCACATCAACACTTTTCTGTATCAACAAATATGCCTTTAAGTGGATGTTCTGTTTACTATTCATAGTAGTAAATTAAAAAAACAACCCAAAAAACAACTAAGGCTTGAGACAAGCAAAAGGAATGGTTCTGACACTTGCTGCTAAATATGAAAATTCCAGAGTCTCTGCTCTGGACAAGGCAGGGAGCAATTCTGTCCATGCCACTTGTGGTTTTATTGAGCTCCCTTCTCCACTGTTCTTTTTCAGGCTAAAGATCTTAGATTTGTGTAACCTGCTTTTTGAAATGAAACTGTTCTTTACCTTTGATCACCTGACCTCATACCTTTCTTAATTCTCTTTAAGACTGCAGAGCAAGAAGAGGGGAGAGCCAGGAGTGCACACAAGATTCCATATGTGGGACACGACAGATGTGTGCAGGGACACAATGATGTTTTGTTCTCTTTCCTAAGAGTTCCACTTGTTCATTTGCTTTAAAAGTGTGTCTTGATATGCCAATGTTTTGTAACATGTCAGACATGAGTATGATTAAAATACCTCCTTTAAAGAACTACACATATTTATACTGAAGAACAGGATGGGGAAGGCATTTCATAGTAATTACTACTTCCTCAAAATTCACATAAAAGCTGTTCTTAGGGGCCTGTTTGATACATACAAGATGATGTATGATTATCTGAACTTTTGTGTTCATTATGCTTTTAATGTGTTTTTCTGCCTGCCACATGTGCACAGTGAAAGATTTAATGGAACTAGCTATCTTTTGAGTTATAAACTATGAGCTATATATATAATGGCCTTAATGATTTTTCTTGAAAAACGAGATGTGGTCTCAGTGTGATCTGCGAAATATGTCAGCAGTCTTGCAAAGGCTGTTTATGCCTGCTAACAATAGAATGTTACTGTCAGGCAAGACTTGCGAGGGCTTGGTTACGTGCACTAACTAGGTGCATATGACCAAGCAAATTTTAAAACCTGCCTGTGCTTGCAAACTTTTAGATACATGTCAAGCCTAGCCTAAAGCATAAGAATATAGGAAATAGTCCACTGGGGCAAACTAATGGTTTGCCTAGGCAAGTGGCCTCTGTCATGTCAGCAACATGTGCCCTTCTGTTTAAGGAGAATATTTAGACTTAATCAGTTTCTGCAGTTCCTTCCCCTCATACCCACCTAACATCTACAGTTGTTGAATTGAGGATATTGGAGGACATGTCTCTGCCTATTCAGTATCTCTTTAAAGATGTCTTGCCCATGGGTTTTGTCTGTTTTCATACTGAAGATGTTACGAGCATTTGATAGATTCTGGGCCACTTCATACCAGGATGGTGCTGGTTTAGGGGCAGTGGAGTTTCTTTGATTTTGTTGACTTGCAATATGTGTGAAGACTTATTCTACAGTTAATATTGACTAATGTTATTAACATTTATAGTTTGAACCTTGTGTGTTGCACAGGCACAGAAGTTATTTTCAGCACTTGGGGAAAAAAGGCATTTAATTTGAGGATCTGGGAAATATATCCTAAATTTTTGAAGAGTGTATTATCGAAGAAACATAAATGTGTCATTTAATTATTTCATTGTATATTTCAATCAAATACAAATTTGATTGGTTTTTATGTTTTGGCCAATCAGAGTGACTGGGTGCATTGTCAGACTTCCCCCACCCTCTTGGTTAAGAGACTGATTTTATTTTCATCTTTAGACCTTTATTACATGTGTGATGTAGTTGCTGTCTGCCTATGGCTTTGCCAGCTCAGGAAAATATTTTCCCTACAGGTCAGAATTAAAATCTGTAGCTCTTTTGAGGTGTTTATGTTGCCTGAAACACTTATTAGGAATTTATTTGTACAAAATTCCATCTTCCAAGTGCTGTTTGATGAGCAGTAGTGCAGTGCTGAGTACAGGGGCAATTAATGAGATCCTTTCTTGCTCTTGATGACCTACTCCATAGAAAAGTACAGGAATAGTTGCAAGGATATTTAGATGAAGGTGGTGGAGTTGAGTCACAAATTTCCCTTAATTCCCTGTTCTCTTCTAGGAGGAGGGAGAAGATAAGGGAATTAAGGGAAGCCCTTCAGATAAAGATTATATAATGTGAGCTTTAGCAGACATTGAGTGTTAGCCACTTAGAAACATCTGCAGTCTTCTCAAGAAGACTAAGTCATCTAGGGTTAGGATTTTTTTTGGTTTTTATCCTTGCGTTGACTGTTCCTTCTGCTTTGTGGTATTGGGACATTTTTTTCTTCTGCCTCACTAGAGAAGTACCATGTGCTGCTGTATTTGAGGAATTTATGCATCTTGCCAATATGCCATTGAGGCATATTTGTTTGAATCCTTTTTGTTACAATAGAGATATTATCTAACAAATGATTTATTGAATAAAATTGAAGTTCTTCTGGATAATCATAACATTTTTAAATTATAAATTTTTTTTGTATTTGTGCCAACCTATTGATTTCTCTTATTGTTCTGCATATTTTTATTACAATTGTGAGAACAACTACAATTGTATTTAACTTTGATTTTGTTCTTTCCTTCCTCAAAATCCTTGGTACGTGTATTATCGTAAAGCCCCTAACTTAGACTATTTAACATGTATTCTTGTGAAGACTTAAATTTTTGTCATCACTATGCATATATTTTTTGACCTTCAAACTGCCTAATGAGGAAGCTGTTAAAAAAAAAGCTTATTCTGAGCCAGAGTGGGTTGTGTCCATTAACTAATTAGCTTAATCAAAATGGGAATTTCCGTTTCACTTTGAGTTAGTGCAGTATTGAAGAATTTAAAGTAAATGCAAAGTCTTACTAAGATGTGAAATTAATTGCTTATCTTAGAAAACTTGCACTGATACCTCAGTAGCAATCTTAAATGTTGAATTAATAAATGAAAGAAAAATGGTATTAATGATTTTGTTAATCATTGTAGTAGCTAAATTTCATGCAGAGCTGCTCTAATTCACTGCTTACCAATTTTCCCATCTCCTTTCATAAAATCAGAGTTAGTTTGCCTCTAGCATCCTGATACTCTGATATGTAAGTGCTTTAGCTGGGCTGCAGTATTGGCGTCAAAGTCTTCTAGGACATTGAAAGAAAACAAGGAGGAAAACCCCACAACCTCTCTGACTCTACTTAATGAAGATCACAACAGTTAAGTAAGTTTCTACCACCCTTTTCAAGGTCACTGTATTTCATGCCAAGCTCTGACAGCTGTACCCAGGAAGGATAAATTGGTTTTTTTTTTTAACTGAGTTTGCAATGTTTTTACTTGAGTTGGCTGAAATACCTTAATTTGCTAGTATAATTATACTCTGTAATCAAAACTGATAGAAAGGTGTAATTGATCATACCTGTCTGGGTCCAGCCCTAGTAGTTGAAGAAGGTAGTATCTATGAGTAACAAGTAACTGTGTTGCATCTGGGTTATGGTAAATATGATAAATAAGACTGTACTTAATTTGATAATAAAATTCTTTTGGTAACAGCCTGGATTTATGCTGGATTTACAGTAACTCTGCAACAGTTTACTTATGAGTACTTGAGGTAAATAACTTCTAGTGGCTGACCTTGTTTTACTGTATAGCAAAATTAAGTGAGAGTAGTCATGTACTTGGGTGCAGTGGTTCACAAACACATCCTTGTGAACCATAACTATCAATGTGAACAGATTATTCTAATAAAATTATCTTTTTTATTTAGTCTCTGTATGTAATAAGGTTCTTATTAACCAAACCAATTTTGCTTTTTTGGCTGTTTTTTTTTCTCCTTACATACATATCAGATTCAGCAATATTAAAGTGGAGGTCTACTAATACTGGACCACATTGCTAATTTAACTAGTCTGCTATGCTTCCTGCCAAACATGGCTCAGGATCAAGTATTAAGCTCCAACTCAGTTTTCTTTGTGATTAGGTAGTACTGTGGATGTGTTGTGTGTAGAGAGAAAGTGATCAGGTTGATGATGTATTTGTGAACAGGTTAATTTTTGCAACAAATTCCATGTAGTTCATGAGCAGCTAAACTTGCACTGACAAGTTGCAAGACTCTCCATTGGTGGGTTATTTATGTTGAGTGAAGGTAGTTGTCCAAAATTATTTCTGCAAAAATAACTAAACTATTAGAAGGACATATAAATATTGTTTATCTTCTGCTTTGTGCTTGGACTTTCAGTGACACAAGTTTGGTGTCTGGAAATCTTTCTCCTGCTATGATACGAAGATTTATTATCAATGCCTTGCTGTCATTCCACATAAATAATATGTTAGCTTAGAGCCAAGATAAATCTAGTAGTGCTGACAAGCATTGCAACTACAAATGTATGAAGTATATGAATATATACACTAGAGCTTGCTACTTCAGTAAAAATCAAACGTTTAGAAGTTGCACAATGTTAGTGTTAAAAACTTGCTTTTTTTCTGATATAATTCTGATACTCTTTGGAGTTACCTGGTGTTTAGGGGCTTTGAAAAGAGGAACAAAAATGCCCGCAGCTGTATTGTCTAAGTCTAGAGGACAGCCTACAGTCCTTTACAGAATGGGTCTGGGTATGGGGAACTGGGAAGCAGCACCAGCCTAAGTGCTTCTACTTACCTCCCATACTGCAGCCTGTGAATTACATGCTGAACCTAACTTGAGGACTGTGGATTGATACATAAACTGATCCAGCTGAAGAGATAGAAACCTGTGTGTCTGAAGACCTTTGGGTGGTTTTTGCTCATTCAAGGCTGCTTTGTGTAAATAGTAAAATAGCCGAGGGGGCAGCAGGCTTCTGTCCTTTAGGCTTCTTTCACCTGCATTCTTGAGCAGTTCCTGTGTTTTAAATCTATCTCTAGTTTCTCACTGTGTTTTCTATACACCTTGCTTCTCTTCTTCACCAAACTGTGAAATTATCTGATCTCTCCCTTCCACTCTTTGCACTCATTATCATAATTTTTCATTTCCCTTTCTCGTGTGAATAAATGGCAATGAGGTTGCACCAGACTGTCACAGCTCTTTGGTTCCTTTTCCACTTTTTCTCTGCATAGCAAATTAGTGCCAGCCCAGGTCCCTCTTCAGTGTGTGCCTCTTCTCAATCTCCCTCACTAGCTTCAGATCACAGCTTTTTTCCTCTTTCTCCCGCTCTCTTCTCTGAGATCCAGGTTTCGGCTGCAGACTCTTCCCTCTCTGTGTCCTTTCTTTATCTCATGTTATTCTCAGGGCAGGCTGAGCCTTTTTCTGCTTTGAGTTTCTTTACACTGAAGTTTGTTCTTCTCACTGCTGTCTCTTCAAGACCTGTTGCAGACCAAAGCTCTACCTGCACAGCAGGTCTTGTTCAGCAGCTGCAGGGAGCATATACTGATTGTTCCTTAAACCTTTTTGTGTTTTAGCAGAGCAGTGTGCCAAAGTCTACTGGAAATTCATAAACTGTGGTGCTTATTTGTTGGGTAAATTTTGCTGGAGATGTTAAAAGGATGCCCCTGAGGCACCCTCCATTTTTTCTTTCTCTTCTCTTCACTCCATTCCATACTTCCCTGTCAGTTTAAGGTGCTGCAAATCTTCAGAGAGGAGGCTGCACTATATTAATGTGGACAAGAAACAGGCATTAGGACAGTTCCTCAGTGGAAAATCAAGCTTCAGGTTAAAGTCTGTTAAAACCTTTGAATAAACAGCTAGGAACAAGGTCTTACAAGTGGAAAAACAGAAGAAGTTCCGGCTGAAGTTAACTGCCAGAACCTGCATAGTTTGGTGCTGGTAGCCCAAATGGTATTCCCATTGCCCACTTGCTTGTTTGGCGCCTGTGTTGTTCCTTCATGAGTGCCAGCAGGAGTATGTGGGGAGCTGAGTAAGGAACATGATCCAAGTGACAGCTTGCCCGGGGGGAAGGTGTGAGGGTTGAGGAGTACTCAGTTGAACTGATTTTTTTTAGTCTGGTTTACTTCTTGGGTTCACGTGTGCCTGTGTCTACAAAGGAGGCAAGAATTTGTGGGAGGGCATGAATAAGCAGTTGGGAATAGAAAGAGTGGATATGGGGTCTCTTTGTGACAGTCTAGGACACTTGTTGATCAATAACTTCGATCACAGTGGTACTGTTAACCCAGCTGTGAGGGCCTGTTTTCTTTTCACTTTGAAATTCCTATGAAAAAATAGCCTTAGAGCAGAAAATGCCTTGAAGGAGGCAGTAATTCTTTGAAAAACATCTGTGATTATTGCACAGATGCAATAATTAACTGCTCAAAGTTTAAGCAGCTGAATCATGCCGTCTGGTCTCTTGTTGTAGCTATGAGACCAATTGGCAGCTCTGTGGAATACATGGTGTGGCCTCATTAACCACAGTTTCAAGGTATACTCACAAATTTCACTTTTCAATCAGCCTGCTCATTTAAATGGGCAGGCTGATTGAGGGGGAATTAGAGCAACTCTTCAGTTGCTTTTGGTGTTTTCCATAGTCTCTTAGGTGAAATTGCTGAGGTATTTCTCTGAAGTATATGAAACTTTTGTCCTCCGATCAAGCTCAGGTTCCTGCAGTACTGAACCTTTGCTTAGTGTTTAAATCCCGTTGGTGGGTGCTGAGTTGTGTGTAGCGAGTAGCTGAAGGTGAAAGGGATAAAGAAAAGCACCAATGAAGAGATGGGAACTGCTATCCAGTGTATTCCTACTGCTCCAGTAACATGTATGCAGAAACTAAGGTTAGTAGGAACACTATATAACATACTCTATGTTGAGAGAGTCTTAAGCATATTTGAATTTTTTTTAAAAAATAAAACTGTGTATAGATCAATGCATCCAATACCTAGCACCAGCTGTTTTCTTGATTCTCATTCAGTGCTAATACAGTGGAATTAAAGGAGAGATAATTTTAGTATGGAATTTCCTGAGATCATATAGTTTTATTTTAAGGTATTGTTCTGTATCCGGATGCTGTTGCTTAATTTAGTTCTAGCTATAGAATATAATCATACTGTTTCCACCCTTTTATGTATAGACACACCAACACAAACAAGCACATTCACAATATGTGTCTATATCTACACATAGGTTCTTTAAATTACTTGAAAATAAGAATACATATTTAAATGTGTATTTAAAACTGTCAGCTAACAATTCTTCTATAGCTGAAGTAAAATTACTCTTAAGTTTTCCCATGAATTAATCTCTTCTAGTTTTATGGCTTTGTTTCCAATAGGTCAATTGCAATTTAGAAAATACAGAATCCAAGGGAAAACAAATTTAAAATAAAAATAGTCTGAAGAAAGGTATTTACTTCCAATTTTAAATTTTTCTTTAACTGCCTATTATTACATAATGCCTAAAACTTTCATACTGATTGTTATGGTTCAACCCCAGCTGCCAAGGAAGTACCACACAGCTCCTTGCTCCCCACTGCCCCCAACTCCTAGTTGGGATGGGGAGGAGAATCTGAAAAAAGAAAGGTAAAGCTCATGGGTTGAGATAAGAACAGTTTAATAATTGAACTGTAGTAAAAGACAATAATTATAATAACAACAATAATTCTAATGGAAAGGAGGAAGAAAGAGAGGACTAAAACCAAAGAGAAGCAAGTGAGGCACAGCACAGTTGCTTTCCACCTGCTGCCTGATGCCCAGCCCATCCTCGAGCAGTGGCTGGCTCCTCCCAGTTTCTGTCCCGTTCGTGAAGTTTCCTGGTATGGAATATCCCTTTGACCACTTCGGGTCAGCTGTTGTGGCTGTGCTCCCTCCCAGCCTCTCGTGCACCTGTTCACTGCCAGAGCAAGGGAAACTAGAAAGTCCTTGGCTTAGGCTTAGCACTGCCCAGCAGCATGGTGTGTTTTCCATGTCAATCTCATACCAAATCCAAAACACAGCCCTGTACCAGCTACTAAGATGAAGTGACCTCTCTCCCAGCTGAAAGTAGGATGCTGACTCTGTTAAATGAGAGGAGAGACTCAAATTGCAGAACAATAAGCTGTTTTTCAGGACCTGGTGCTTATACTTGTTGCAGTCTTTGTGTGTCTTACCTAGGTGTATGTTGAGACTCCAGGATATTTACTTCTTATGCTTGTTAATACTTTATTGTCATAAGATTTGAAGTCTGTGTACTCACTGACAGTTGGAATCTCAGGGTAGTAGAATGCAACAAATCTGCATTATCAGGAGAACTGTTTTTATTTAGAATTAAACATATTTTCAAGCCAAAATCATGTCTTCATTTAGAAAAGATTTTGTGATTGTTAGCTGCCTGAGTTACCATACAGTCACATCACAGTGTGCACACTATCTGATGTGGATGAATAGAAGGCTGACTGCTTTCACTAAAAGTATTGTATTGTGTTCTGTATCACGTCATACTATAAAAGGTGATAAAGATATGAAGAAAACAAAAGCAGCTGACTTAGTAACCTTCCTTTTACTAATGAGGTACTTTTAAGTAGTTTTCCAGATCTTTATTCCCTGATCTGTATGGAGTGAAGTACATGCATGACTATAACTTGTTTCATATCTAAATGTGACTGTCCACAAGTGTACCTTTAGATAAACTCAGAGGCCTTTGTGGCAATGCCAATGAAACAGTTACCTGTGCTCTCAGATGCCAAAGGTGGAGTCTCTTTCACTCCTTCCCCTACCTTCTTACTTCATTTCCATCCTTCTTTATTAGTTTTATTCTGAGTGGGGAAGTGAGTCACCTCTCTCACACTCATTTCATCTGAGTCAAAAGGCTTCATAGTTACCTCATCTTTTTGTCATATTTTCCCCAAATTGTGAAGTGTAATATGCATGTAATATGCACCTCTCTGCTTTAAATAGAAAAAAAGTTGCTTTCAGTGGACTGTGATTACAATAAAACCCAGGTAATTTGTAGTTGAAGTGCAGTTTTTTGCCTCAGCACACCAAGTGATTGTTTTATAGAAAATATGATCAATGAGGAGCACTGAATGCAGTTCACTATGTTTTCCTTTCATGTTTCTATGGCAAAAGGCTCTTTTATTTCATTTGAAAGGAAAGCGAAAATGAATCAATTAAAACCTTTACCTCAAATCCAGTGGAGTACCTTGATTTTTTTCAATTTGGTAATCCTGACCCTGTCAGTCTCGAATTTATGATTGCTAATGTGCATTGACAGGAAACAAAGCATTGGAGAAAATGCCTTCTTGAATGCCTGGAAACTGTAATTTGAAGAATGTTTCAAGTGTTCTACCATGCTAGTTTAAATGGTCTTACTAATAAACTGTGAGCGTTTTATATGGTCTGTAAAAGAATAACCTATAAAGATAGGGAGAGTGATAAACAAATGCACATTACTCCTGCAGAAGTGCTTCCTATGTCATTGTTATCTGCTGCATCGCATAGTGAACCCTTTTCTACCTGCTGGAAGTGCCAGCACTCCCAAATGTGAAAAGTCATGGCACCAGCAGAGCTAAATAATGAAACTTTAAACTTATGATAGTTGAAATAAAACCATGATTTGCCTTCTAGTATTTAGGATTGAATACTAGTAGGGCAGGTACTGAGCTACTGACTCTAATTTCAATGTCTACTGATGAACTTGTATTGAAAAACTGGGTTGGGGTATAGAGAGGTATAATAATAGAGAGAGAAATAACTTATAGTAAGAGTTTAAGGAGTTTCAGATCAAAAGGTGACTGGGTAAACGATACACAAGTCCTTGAAAAAGAGAAACTGTAACATGGCAGAAGGCATAAAACTGAAGCCAAAGACATGGGTGTGGGGTTTTTTTCTTCTGAACTGTGAGAATGACTAATCTTTGGAAAAAATTGCCAAGGAAAATGGTAACTTTAACATCTATTCTGGTCCTTAAGTTTAGATGCTCTAAGATAGGAGCCTTTATGTTTCAAGACTTGTGCTTCAGTGCTGAGATAACATAGATGAAAATGGCCATTGCAAGAAAGGGGTTGGAGCAGACCCTTTGGTGTATCTGGCTTTTCAAGCAGAAGACCTTTGTAGCAACATGTATAGTAGGGCATGCCAAAATCCCCTCTGGTATGATGACAAGTACAAAAAAGCCTTGAAAATACCATGATGATGTCTGTGTTAGTATTTAATCTGATTGTGCTGTTAGTGCTGAAAGACAGTGTCTGAAGTGAAGATGAATTTTTGTGGGGATTCAGAATGTTGCCAGGAAGGATGGCTTTTGTTAATGTGGGGCCCTGGGGGAGACGGATGTACCCCAGGACTGACAGTGGCTGAAACAAAAGAGCAGGAGACAAATAAAGAGCAAAGAGGCGAGGTAAAAATTGGGATAGTTAGCAGGAGATTGGGCAAAGAAGTTGCAATCAGTAGCTGCTTGAGATGTTAAAGATGTAATCCTAGAAGTTGAAGTTTTGGAACAGTGTACAATAAAAGTTGGCTTTGCATGTACCCAGCGGAATCCGTGTTTTCAATCACTGACAAATTTTTTTCCAGTTTTGTCCTTTGGCTTCCATCAGGCAGCAGATAAAGCCTGAGCCAGGGTAATTAGCCCACCAAGTTTGTTATCCAGTTATATATACACCCCCCCAAGTTTGCTGAATTTCTTTGCTGTGATTGCTTTTAGCTGTTGCCTCCACAGAAATGAGTTTGTTGCATCGTGTAATTGAGTCTTGGAAGGGAGGTGGAACTCTCGTCTCCACCCCCTTTATCTGTTATTTGATTGCTTTTCTAGATTTTAAACAGTTCTGGTTTTGTAAAGAATAGTATATAATTATTTGTGTATTGCTATTCATGAAATTATTTTTTATTTTACCGTTCTCATACAGAAACACCTTGGGGTTGTGGCTTGTTTTTCTTATCTTTTACTGTCCCCTTAACAGATCCTCCTTGCATTTTGAAGTGGGGTGATCTGATTAGTGCAATTTGTGAAGGGAGGGTGGACAATTAATGAGGTATGATCATACAAGACCAAAATGTGGTTATTTCTTGCTGAAGCAGCTGGTAATAACATTCCGTTTTATTCAAGTGATGCACCCACATGTGATTTCAGCCCTATGATGCTCATCATAGGTAACATATGGGTGTCCCTCTTTGTTGTAATGATTATATATCTCATCATGTGATTGAAGATTGAGTGCTGCCTCTTACATGTCCTTCATGTCCTTAGCTGTCCTCTTACAAGCACACATGCTGCTTTTATGTGAGTGTACATTCATCCATCACAGATCAGTAAACCACAGCAGGTATCATCATGGCATTCCTGTTTCTATTTAAGTGAAGAGAGAAGAGCTGTGATCTTTCCATAAATGTTATGACACGGAGCAAGCTGTGTGAGTAATTTATGCAGCCCAGCTTGCCCTTATTTACATCTTGAAGTATCTGAAAAAGAGCACTGGATGGACAAAGCTGTAGCAATGTGCAGAAGGAATTACTCTTGTGAGCCAAATCCAGTCAGTAATTTTGGGCATCTCAGTCCAAATGACCTTTTTGGCTTTGGAAGAAATATTTAATTTTTTTGAGTTTTTTGTCATTGCTGGGTTTTGTATAGAAACATATGTGAAAGTTTGAATAGTGCCTCCAGGAGTTTAAATAAAACAGTAAAAGTTCTGTTTGAAGATGGAAATTTGGCAATATTGCTAACAGGAAAAGAAAAGCTTTCAAGCAGTGTATTTAGGGAACAAAGATAATTTATTTGATAATTAAATATAAATGCACTTTTCCTCAATTGAGCACGCTAAACAACCTGGAATACACTTTGCATATCAAAAATATGTGGCTGTTCTGATTCGTTAAGGAGTTTAAAAGTCACAAACTAAAGAAGTTAAGTCTATAAATCTAAGAGTTATTTTGGCTTACGTTCTCTTATTTACTCAGTTTTACATCCCAAATAAATGTTTTAAGTCACTAGTTACTCTGGGCTTGCACTTATGTGGAAACAGATTGCAATCCATGTTTTTGTCCCAGTCTGCAGACTTATGTCAGATCCACACGTAGGAAGAAACAAAATATGTGGCCGACATCCCCAGTACAAGTCTCAAGTCTTTACTCTTGGTTATACTTTTGGGCAAAAGATCAAGGATCTGCTCTTTGTGGCAACATAGTGGGGAAAAAAAGCAACAAGCTGCTGAGGGCCAGATCCTGTGATCCAGCAAGGCTGCTCTCAGGGTATCCATGCCTGGCCTCTTGGCACCGAGATGCTGGGGAGCAGCCCAGTGTGAAGCAAGACACCCTGATGGATTGGGTAGCTGCTAAGACTGGCTAGGTGGTTTTGAACTTCTAACAGAAACTGTACTTGGGATAATTGATCCCCATGTCCTAGGAAAGCATTAAGGATACCAGACCATACAGAAAGTGTGGTCACTGATCCCCTCTACTAAGTGTGGTTTTTAGATGGAAGGACCTGTAGCACTTTGCACAAAACTCAAGTGATCAGCTTCCTGGGGAGATTCTCCCTGGTGACCCCCTTTGTGAGTCCCAAACAACTTCATGTGTGCAAATGGTGCTAGGACACGCTATTTTTGCAAGCTGGTAAGCAGATACAGGTAAGCATGGTCAAACGCCTTAGGGTACTGAGCATGGTTAGGCAGAACTTGCAACTTCAGTTTATTTTGTTGTCCCTTTAAATGTAGCCAGATGGAATGCTGTTTTGTGTGGCATGTAAGAGAAGTGTATTAGGCACATCTTTGGTGTACATAATTTTCTGTCATAGGCGAGAAGAAAACTGTTAGGAGGGATTTTTAGTTTTCACCTTCTGAGAAGCACAGAGATGGTGTAGGTGGGTGCAGGGTAGTGGCCAGCCTTAAGGCCCTCTGCCTCTAATTCACTCTGCCATGCCATGCAGCAGCCTGCTGAGTAAGTTAGAGCTACTTCAGAATTTCAGGATGCAGTAATTGTGGCGTGGAAGTTCTTCTGTGGGCATTTCTCCTTCTCCTTTCATTCCCTTACTAAGAGGCTCTACTTAGAAAAACCTGTAGCACTTCATATGAAACACTTCTGCTCAAGAAAATGCTCCTTAGCACTATAGAGTCACCTTCTCAGCCTGTGAATGCAGCTGCAGTGTCATGTGCAGAGGACAGTCCAGGTCGGACTAATTCCCTCTTTAGGAAGCATGAGCACCAGCCAGAGACTTGAAATATGAAAGAAGCTAGTTTTGGAGAAATCATGGACATGGTAGTGAGAGTTGGTGTAATTCTCTTCTTATTTATGGAAAACAAAAAACCACAAACCCCAGAACTGCTGCATTATGCAATGTGTATACATAAAGCCATAATAATTGCTACAGAAAGTGGAGACCCAAATAAACTCCTTTTTTTTTGCTTCTGTAATTCCCAACAACCTTTTAGTTAAGGATCACAGTAGGAAGAGAAGTTTAGAAAGCAGTATCTTGAATTTATCAGAGGACACCTGTTCTTGATTAAGATAACTAATGGTGTATTTCTAGGCATGTAGCTGGGGCAGGATGGATCTCTGGGAGAGCCTGGGTGAAGTTTCTTGGAAGGATTTTATCCATGCTTAGTTCTGTGTTGCAAGAGCCCCTTCACTTTTAGTGCTTCACCTGTTAGTGCCTTCACTAGGTAACTAATTTGCTGTTATCTTGTGCATCATCACAAACTACCTTCATTTTCTGTTTGAACTTGAAATAACTGCTGTGGTTGAATTGTGGTAGGTACCATGACGGTACCTAGGCTGACAGGCTGTCTTAATTCAGGTGTCTCACTACTGGTTTGAAGACCTACTTTGGATATTCAGGCATTGAATAACGGCTCTGGTATACGCTTGGAATTCTAGTTCCAAAAAAAAAAAAAAAACCAAAAAAAGTAGCATAAATGTACTTGTCTTATCTCTGTGTATGTAGCGTTGCCTATGCAAACTGGCAATTTCAGATTTTTTCTTCTAACAGTTGAAATTTTGAGATCTATATTCCCACTTTGAGTTTACTAGCTACATTTGTGTGTTGAATATTTTTGAACTGATGTCCCAGTACATGAAGATTATGAGCTCTCTGATAGTTATGAAATTCAGAAGCTGATTCAGAGCTTCTAAAGCTGGCAAAAGACAATGGATTTAGTAGGCTGTGAGTTAGTCTTAATGTGCATAAATTGTTACTTTAGTGGGAATAAAGTATGTACTTCAAGATCTTATGAAAATTAAAATTTATCGCCAAGAAGGTCTTTTGCCATTACTTATAAGACCCAATTAAAGATTGAAGTACATTTATATTATTAGACAACTACATAGGGTTATGTGAAAGTATATTATGCTACTTGTTTTCTTTTTAATATCCTTTTTTTAAAGGGCACTGTAGAATAATTTCAAGTGAGTGGTGTCAACTTTTTTTCCGGTCTAAAAAAGCTCAGTAATCTTTGGAAAATGAGGGATTTGCAAGTTTGTGAGTAAAGGAATAGTTATTACCATTTGAGGACTTTAGTGTGCTTGTTAACTTGAATTGCAATTTGAACACAGTCCAGCATCTATGGGCATTTAGCCATGTGCTGTATTGGAAACTTGGTCACCTAAAGCTGTTGTGAGAGATCAGGGCAAGGGAACAGCTTCAAAGGATAAACCCAGGCAAATTCTAAATTAGCCCCGGAAGTTCTCTCTGCATGGACTAAGTTACTGGGAAATTTGAGATTACTTAGTGCCTGAAGTGGAGTGTATGTATATGTTGGATTTTTTTTTTTTTGAAACTTGTTACAAAATGTTCCTTTTTTTGATAATAAAGGTCAAGTTTATTTCATACATTGTTTCAATTGAGGCAGATTTAAAAATATTGACCTTTTTTGGTTCATGATTTGAATCCATTTTTTATTTGTTTGGGTTTCTAGAGGTTTGGAGGTTTGTTTGTTTGTTGGTTTGTTTTTTTTTTTTGTTTAGGAATGCCCTGCTCATGGGTTTGCTCTCCTTGGATCTCACTGGGATGAGCCTGCATAGAATTCTGTTAATCAAGATAGGCTGAAGAAACACTCTCTCTTGTAATGGTATACCTCTCGTCTCTTAGAGCAGGACTTTCAGACATTCTATGGCATCCAGTAGCTTAAACATCTGCTTTCACAGAGGTTTCTTCACTTCACCTGAGATAGACGAGCCAATGAACAGCTTGAGGCTTTACAGAGCTTTCTAAGACCTTTGGGTTCCAAACATAACAAAAAAAGAGATAAGCTGAGGCACTATTAGAGAGCCCTCACCATGTTTTTTTCTGCTTTAGTTCTTCCCCACTACATGCAGAGGGCAGCCAAGAGTTCTCTGATTCCAGCTGGCTGCTGAGATGGAAGTTCTTTCTTCCTCAGGTGGAGCTGTAGTAGTCTAAAAACCAATTCTACTATGAAACTATGTTCCTTCACTCATCTGTTCCCTGATGACATCCTGACAAATGGGTAAACTGGGTTGCAATATGGACTTATTACACTGTATCTAATGCAACCATTCATTTAGCCCTAGTATTTCATTAAACCAGCTTTAGGTAATGTATTTAATCAGATTTTTGTCCATATATTTGTTTTTCTGATTTTGATCACTATTCTTTTGAGATTTTTTTTTTTGTAGATAGCTAGCTGATCCAACTGCATTTTATGTTCTTTAAAATTCTTGTATCTCTACTTTTTTTAAAAAAATGTCTTTATAAGCTTCAATCTTCTGAGAGCTCATTGCCCCTACAATCTCAGTCCTACCATATCATGAGTTATGTAACTAATTTCCAGCTTCTCCAAAATCAAAACAAAAATATCAGGAAGTAGTTTAAAAATTAGCGTGTAGGCCAAGTAAATATCCCCAAACAAGTGATATACATCACACATTTTAATTGACTGAATTTTCTTTTCTTACTAACAAAGCTTTATTTTCTGCTTAGTCAAGACCTATGTAGGTTTTCGAGTGTAACTAATAGGAAGGAAAATAGTTGTTGCTCAGTTATTGGAGTATGCACCTTGAATGAATAGGAGTTTAATACTTTTTGCAGTGGAATTTTTCACATGGAGAAAATGAGGTTAGTCTTTGGAACTCATCCTTTTAATTTATTGAGAAATTAGCAGTTAAGTTTCAATATGGAGTTGTTTCAGTGAGAATTTAAAATTGTTTATTTAAGAGTTTGGGGGTTAAAAATTTTTGGCAATTGCTTTAAATTAAAATTGAATTTTATTTAAAGTGGGATCAATAGTAATTTTCTTCTTTATTCTCCCTAAAACTAGGTAGTTTAAAACTGAAAAACATTTGAGCTCAGTAACATAAATGTAACATTACCAAAGCTGCAGTTCTAATGTCTTTATTATTGGGGGAAATTCTTTCTGAAAAGCCAAATATTGCAGCTCTTTATGACTTCATGTTTAAAAAAGATTCTTATTGAAAATTGTCACACAATTCAAATAGAGTGATTTGATTTCCATAGCCCTCTTTTAGGTTAAAGCCATAATATGGTACTGAGTAGGTTTTAATGGGATTAATTCATACTCATATAATTATTAGAACTTTAAAATAATTTTTCTGATTAGAAAATTATGGTTTAAAAAAATCTTATTTATATTCAGTGTTTAGTTTTCTGTCTGATTCACTTTTCAACTCTTGATGTACAAGTGAACTGTTTCTGATACTATGGTTTAAACCACTAACACAATTAAACGTTAAGTTGCTTTGAAAAATTGTTTTGAATGGAAGTTTTACAGCTCCTGCTGATGTCTTTCTGACAATCAGCAATTGCAGTTAAATGTTAAGTTGCTTTAAAAAATTGTTTTGAATGAAAGCTTTACAGTTCCCACTGACGTTTTTCTGACAATCAGCAGTCTAAAATTAACACTCTGGCTCTTTTTGAATTACAAAAATTTTTAAGAATTTTTATCAATCTTACAATTGGTGTTTAACTTGGTTTTGCTTACATTTTTTGCTTACTGTGATGATAGGTAAGAAAAAAAAAGCCACAAAGATATGCTAAGTGTAAATACCAATTATCACTACATTATGGGCTTTTAAACAACTAAGGTCTATAGCAAAGACTCCTTTGAGTGCTCCTGTAAATGGCCTTGAGGAGATGACTAACTCTGGATTTGGCCATATGAGTTAATGCAAAAGGCAGCAAGGCTGAAGGAGTTTGGTTAATTCCCCTCATGTTATTTCCTCTTCTGTCTTCCACTTCAGATCACTTTCTGTAAAATCAGCAGGCTGGAGAATATTGGAGGATGGTAAGTCAGAAAGGCAGTATTCATGCTTACCATGGCTCAAATCTAATTCTGCAGATTCAGGCATCCCTTTTATGTGTGGTTCATTGTCCACCAAAAATTAGTGAGTATTTCATTATTGATTTCAGGGGAGTTGGACCAAGATTCTGCGCTAGCATAGTGATCTCTTTCCTTGTAAATTGGTCTCCTTTTACTTAGAAGTTTTACTGGTATAAGTATGGTTTGTGAGCTTCTGCATTGTTTAGAGTGAGATACCAACTTTATGGGGTTTTGTTTTTCAGAGAAACAATTTCTGGGTTTTTTGTGCCTTAAACTAAAAACAAGATATTATTTTATATTACTTTGGTGAAATACAAAGTAAGTTGCAATATAAGCTAATGAAATCTACATTTTTCATTGCTTCAGTCTAAGTGTAGCTCATTATCATGAAACATTTTCTTTTAAAAAGGGCAAAATAATTTTAAAAATAATTCCATAAGTTCTTTCTATTTGTTTAGTGAGTGATCATAATCTTAAATTCAAAACTTCAACTTAAGAATGATCCCCAGGGTTATGTGTATGAGACAGAAAAGTTGGTATTAGGGTACATATATTATGAATGTATTATTTCAAGACTACATTTTTTTTTCTGCTTTTGAACAACCTTAAAAAACCCAAAAATCTTAAGATTTTTGCAACCGTGTCAAGTAAATCAAGCATCTCTTACGCAAAGGGCTGGCTTCTGGTGATTGTCTACATGATGCAACCTAAAAAGGAAGGTCATTTTGTAGCTAAACCATAGACCCATTTTTAGGTAGACCCAGCGCAGGGATGGTGGCTTATATCTGAATTCATGAATGGGAAAGGTAGTCAGAAATGTCAATGTGCTCTGCTTACTGAAAGATTACGTTTCACTGCTGTGGCTCCCGTTGAGTTTTGTCTTCTTAAAGCCTAATTAGATTTTTGCCTTTTTGCATATTTGCTTTTATATACGTTTATATATGTGGCCTTATATGATTGAAGTGTATTTTGCCTGAATGTCATCACAAATTTTGCACAACTACTAAGAAAATAAAAGAAAAAAGAAAGAGCTCCTAAATTTCAAATAATTCAGAATTGATCTATTAGTCAGAAGAAGATCTGATTTCCCTTTTACTCCCTTCTTCTCCCCATCCTCTTAAAGTACTGGGTGACAATGTGGTGGAGAGAGTCCTGATTTTGGAACATGTGTCCAAACAACATTTTTTAGACTGTTTTGTAACTGCAATACAAAGTAATAATTTAGAAGTACTTTATGTATTTTCACAAGGTGGTTTTGTTGTCTGGTTATATCCAACACCTTTAAGGAAAAATCAGTCTATTGATTATTTCTTGGGCATTTTTAACCAACTGTGCTTTCCATCTAATAAATATAATTACACAGACATTTTTCTTGGAATCAGATTCTCATGTAGAGCTCCACACGAACTGTGAAGGAGTTATTTGGTCCACTAGATCCGGCTGTAGCTTCACAGTAAAAGAAATTTTGAATCAACATGTCCTTATTTTGTTGCATATACTTGGAATATTTACAAAAATTTCTAATGAGATATGCTCATCTGGTTCCATTAGAGAAGGTTGCCTTTATTGCTTTCTCCGACTTCAGCTGTGGCAGTACTGTTTGGTGACAAGACTGGCAGAAAGCAAGATGCTGGCTAGATTCAAAGCAAACAAAAAAGCCTCACTAAGTGTTTGTGTGGCACAGAAGAGGGAGACTATTAACAGACAAAGGGGGAACTTGGTTAATATAGTTTCCCATATAGATCTTTAGAGTAGAAATTCAATAAAACTCTTTTTCTAGTATCGAGTGTAAATAGTGAGTGCTGTAAATATAAATCTTTGTCTGAGATAATGTGGATATGGAACATTACTTATTTCCTCCTTCCTTGTATTTAGCTCTTAACTTCCCTCAAGCTGCACTTCTTTAGACTAAACACTGGTCTCTCCAGTGTGTTCTTTTTAGTTTTTAACTCATGTTCAGCTTGTGACTCATAGATGGCTTTACTGGAGAGCTGCTACGAAGTTAGAACTTCTTCAATTGTGTTTGTCCAGTTGAGTATTCCTGCTCGAAGGACCGAACTTGGAAGATTCTGAAGAGTAGAAGTGTCCTAACAAAATCTCGCAATCATTTTTTTCCTGTGCGTATTTCTCATATTGACAAAGTTTCTTTTGAATTCTGATCCTGTCATCCAAACTTTTTTACAGCCTAAAACGTCTAAACAGCTTTTTACAATCTAAAAGTCTTTTACAGACTAAGCAGTCAGAAGCATATTTGGGTAAACATCTCCCTCTTCAGCCACCCAAATCCACAATGAGTGTGTTCAACTGCACAGCAACAAGTGTGTTCACTTTGACAGTGAAACATTGACAAACAATGTAGGGTACAGTTTTCCGGCAGTTTTGCTTCCCTCTTTGTAGTAACTTCCTCTAGACCATATTTCCTGTGTCTTAGAATATCAAGGAAAAAGCCTTACTAAAGTCAAAATAAATTACAGAGTGGACAAGATGAGGCTTGTAATTCACACTGAGGTCACAAGCTTTCCAAGAAAACTGAGCTGGCAGAAAAAAATACACAGATTTTTTTCTCAAGAATAGTTGTAAGAGGAAGTGCAGCTCCATGACAACTGTTTGTATTTCTTGTAGTCCTTAACCAGTGCAACACATTGGAAAAAGGGCCAAGTTTGCTAATCTGTATCTTTTAGTGGGTCCCTTTTAACTGCAGAACCTCACAAAATCATTAATGGGACAGGATCATGGGAGCAGGATTTGGGGAAGCTGTTACACAAATATCATGTGCAGCTGTATCAGATTTTGGTTTCCGACTTTATTTCAGCTGCAGAAACAGCGAATTTAAAAGTACGTATGATCTGTCTTGCAGCAGAAGCTATTGGATCAGAGCTGTGGCTGCACTGCACGCAGAGATGGTGCAAGGTTGGGAGAAGGATGTTTGCAGCAGTGAGGCTGGGTTGCAGGCAAGCAGAGAGAAAGCATGGCTCTTCCCCATGTGACAATGCTACAGTGCTGCTTATTACCATGTAGAGGGTTTATCCCAACTCATCTAATCCATATTGCTGCTTCCTTATCAGAAAACCATTTCTCTGCCATAACAGGAAAAGATAATGCTACTGATTTGACATGACTGGTGTGTTACACACAGCTGTAACAGATGTTTACAATCTCTTGGGGGGTAAAGGATAAGGATGATTCTTCATTTTCTTCCCTAAGAACTTGGAAATAGCTTGTTTGTTTATCGTTTTCTCTAGTGTTTGTGCAATTGGAATTGAGCCTGGGGTAGGAATCTGGTTTTCTTTTCTAGTCTCCTGAAACCAGCAGCCCTCCTGACTGGTTGTCCTCAAAGATGGCAAGTAATAGCGCTGTTGTTCCTTCTGTCAAAAACGCTTCTCCTTCACCACCTGGGTTAAGTCCTCCTATGTAGTTCAAGTGGGCTTTAGAAATGCTTGCTCTCTAGTGGTGTGCTCTATCCTCTGTACTGAAAATTGTGATAAACACTTAACAGAAGCTTCCTGGACAATATGTTCTGCTTCATTCTTTCCTCGTCAGATGGAAAAGTTAAAGCACGTTTGTTTCTCAGTACTGATGTCCCATACTTTGGGTGGTCAGATCGTGAGAGGCCAAATCCTACTCATCTTTATGTGGTTAACGTTCTTTCCACTTCTTTTCCTTTATTCTTTTTATTCTTGTCACTATCCAGTTGCAGTGGATCATCTGTTTAAGAACAGCACATGCTGTAGTAGAGATAATGATGCACAAACTGGGATCTACTGCAGATAGAGCTTTGACAAAAAAAAAACAAACCAGCAATACTTACTAGTACTCTGATGTACTGGTACTGTGTGTCACATAAGTGTTCTGTGTGGAAGTCAATCACTTGGGTAAAAAAAAACAAACAAACAGAAATCCCATAAAACAATAACAACAAAAAGACTAAAATCCACCCCCATCTGTGAAAGCTAAAATAGATAAATTTGTGTCTGGTACATAATTTGAACTGATTAGGAGATAGAGGGCTGGATTTAGAGCTGTACCACTTTACATAAGCTAGCAATCTGGTCTAGGAAAGGAAAAACAGGACATGTCCTATTTATAAGGACGTAAGGTAGATTTATTGGAGTTTGTGTTTTTGGTGATTGATGCAGTACATAGACATAATAAATGCCAGCTGTTACTCCTCCGTAAATCACAAACAATAATATTTCCTTTTATTTCAGTGTGAACTATCTGACTTGCTTGAATTCCTTTTTAAATCAAAAGACTCTGTATTTGCAGTTACAAATTAGAAATGTTTCTACACAAACAAATTAGAAACATTGCACCATAATACTATAATGGAACCTGAGAGCATCATCCCAAATGTGTATTGTCAGGTTTTATTATCCTTCATGAGCTAGATCAAATGCATTTTTCCATTTCTACCCATGCTTCAGAAATACATATTTCTGTCTTTCTCCAGTAAAGCTGATGTGGTTTTGGCTGCACATCATTTGGTGCTTTAGCTGTATATGGAAGCATCATGTTTTTGTTAATGATCTCAAGCAGATTTGACTATTCTATTCCTTTTTATCTTCTCTTTGAAAGTTCCTGCTTTGTTAGCAACTGTAAAATAACAGATTTACATATTTGGCATGAAAAAATTCAGAGTTTTCATGTAATGTCAGCTAGTGAACTACATGCTACAAGCAGTTGTCATAAACTCAAGATTTATCTGGTCTCTTTAGCTGTTAAGGAGACTGCATTTCTGTACTCTTTTCAGTTTTCTGTAACTAATTGACATGTTGATAAATGTCATGTGTGACGTAACAGGATCTAAAAATAAAATGTTGTGTTGGAAGAAAATAAAGTTGAAATAAAACAATTCTTCAATATGCATAGTCATGTAGTGCAACAAGCGCATTCCTGCAGCTTGTAAATAAATTTATTAAATGAGAGTTATCAATGGCTGGTATCTGCCTTTGTTGTTATCCAAATGAACGAATGGTCCATGGTGACCTTTGATAGTTTATTTTAATTATATTTCAGTGGCTGTTTAGGGCTCTCAAACAAGTTTAGTTAATAAAAAAAAATATTCTCCCTGGCATTCTTATAGATAATGAGTGTCTTATAGTGTTTCTCAACCTTCAGGTTACATAACTTTCGCCTTTTTAAATGAAACTACGCTGCTGGTTGTAAAATAAGACACTGCTACTTGGTTCATGTGTATGACAAGTGGCGTCAGTTTCCTTAAACAGCTCACTCTGGTTCACTGATGTTTAATGTTTAGGCCCAATCTTTCTAACTTGTGCATGCTTCATATGGTGAAACTTTTACTGAGCCTTAAACTCCAGATGAGGAGCAGTTACAGACAGTACAAAGTAGACAATGCTCACTTTTTGTCTGCACCAGGATTTTTCTATTTTAGAATATATGAAAAAAAATTCTTACTTTTGTGGTTATTTATATCTTTATGCTGTTCTGAAGTATAAATATAAATTAACTAAAGCATTTTTATTTCTGGAAACACACAAAACTACCGTTTGCTTTTAAATATGACATTCTGTCATTTCAGATGTATTTTATTCTGTCATTTGCATCTGTTTACTTTTTAAAAAGACTATTAGAAGTCAAAATACAGAGGTACTACCACTTAGAGATGTAAGCTGAAGCTTTGTTATTTTAGGACCTGTGCTTTTCAGAAATATGTTTCCCTAATTTGACCCTCAGTAACCCTTGAAAGACCCAAGCACAAGTTACAAACTAATTACATTAATCGCTTTACTGGAACTTGTTAGGCATTTTCTGTTTATACATTAATGTAATATAAATATATCTCAGGCAACAAAAGCCCTTGGGGCAAATTTATGTCCCAAGTAACCCTGTTCTAATGACCTCAACAGAATTACTCAAAGTCAAGACAGAATTTAAATTGGAAGACCAGATCTTCAGCTGCTGTTAATAGTCTCAACTCCACTACAATCAGTGTAGCTCTGGTCACAACAGCCAGAAAGACAGAATGGCTCCTTCAAGTGTGGGGTTTTTATGGTTTTTTTTTCTTTTTTTTTGATTTGCAGGCTCTTCTAGCAAAGAGGTTGGTCTGCATTTTCTTTCCAGGTTTAAAAATGAGCAGAATTTATCTATAGATAAATTATCTATTTTTTAGTCTAGCAATTCTATAATGTACACAATCTTCTTTTGTCTTCATTTTGAAAAAAGGCTTCATGTGATAGTGAGAAACACAGCATCTTTTGGTCCTGCATCTTTCAGTTTTCTATGCTGTTTTCTGTGCTATGATCTAGCTTCTAAAAAGGTTTCCCTAACCAAGCAATATATAGGAAGTTATACTTAACAGTTAGATGGTGTTGCTTAAGAGTCTATATAAATATAGGAATAGTTGCCTCAGAATAGACAGTCTTTATGTTTTATAACTGCTTTTTTCAAAATTAATTTAAAATTAGGGCTTATCTGTATTCCAGCTCTACAGATATGTATATCACTTTATTTTCACCTTGGGGATTATCTCCTTGGTTTAATTCAAAAAAGATGTACTTAGAATTAAGTCTGGATGAGAGAAGCTTCTCAATTGGAAATTTGTATTGTGAGTATTTTGTTTAGCAGGAGCTGCAAGTGATCTGCATTCTTTTACAGTATTATAGCAATAACCCATCAGTGGGAGTTGTTTGATAGAGTTTTCATTCAGTAGTCAATATTAACACTTTTTTTTCCAGCACACTGAAATATGTGTCTCTTCCTCCTCTCAGAGGTTTTTTGTAGTAACTATAGGGTCAATACCATCTTGTTTTTTTAAGAGACCTCCATTTGTAAACAAATATTAAGTTACCATCAGTCAGTTGACATGCTGGAAGAGAAACTGCATACACTCTTATAAATGGTAGTCTGTAATGAGCCTGTATAATTGTTCTCTAAAGCTCTTCTGCAGGCTTAGCCAAGGAAGTGGAATTGTAGTTCAAGATGCAAGGCTGGTGATCCTCACTGTTGATTAATGTTTCAATGTCTTCCTGGTCAATATCCTCAGCAGAACTGAGGCCCTGCTGATTTTTTCTGGCTTAGGAAATGTTTTCTGTCAAGGCCTCTTGTCCATCAAGAGAGTCAACTGCACCTCCCAGCTAGGGAGCCTGCGTTCTGATCCAGTGTGTATCCTGTGCCAAATGAAATCAAGTTAGGCAACATCAGTACTGCAATCTGTAGGTATTCCTAGGGTAACTTTTAAAGGAGGTGGCTGGAGTACCAGTGCAGGATTGCTGTACTTATGTAGCTGTTTGCTCAGTTCCAGATAATATTTTCAGTATTCAGCTCTGGTCTTTAAACTCACTGTGTTAGATGAGATTTTATCCTTGTTTGGCTGGAATAAAACCTTTCCTTCCGTTGCCTACATATGTGATACTAATTGAACATGTTATTGCATGGACTTCTACAGGTTTTTCATCATTTTAATTTACAGCAGTACAGCTTCTCCCAAAGTAGCTGTGCTAATTTGAAAGTGTGGTAGCTGACAGACAAACTGTGACATTGTCTCTACACGCTTTTTAATTAATGTTTTGTTACTGGAGTCGAGAGGGATGGAAACAGATTTTAAAGAGAAGGAAAAAAATTGGCTGGAAGAAAAGAGTCAAAATTTGGATGACAGACAGAAAAGTAATATCAGCAGATGGTCAAATCTGAGGAAGAACAACTCCAAAGCAAAACATAAATCTTCTGGTTTATAGACTGTCAGGGAAGAATTGCCTGCAGAGAGACACACACAACCTAGGAATCAATCAGGAGGAGACAGACCTCTGCATGCAGACCCATGAATAAGGCTATTGGAACAACTATGATGGATGGGTGTAAGAAGACTGGCAGGGAAGAAAGGGATGGGGGTTTTCCTTTACAAAAAGGAAGCAGTTTGAGTGGATGGATTTCTTGTTGATTAGGATCAGAGGAGGGGCTGGCATGGATGACATAATGGTGAGTGTGTTTTAGGGATCACTTGCTTAATGTGAGAATAGGACAACATCATATTTAAGCAACTCTGAGGCCTTTGTCCTTGGGATAGACTTTAGGCTCCCTTTTGCCTGCTGGAAGGGCAGTGCATAAAAGCAGCCCAGGATGTTTCTGGAGACTGTCAAAAGGACGCTAATGAGGGTGCAATATATCTGAGTGAGAGAGTCCTCGCAAATAAAGAGCTGGCCAAGAAGGCAATAATCAAAGACAGCCTTGGCTTGTAGCAACCATGAATTACTGAAGCTCATGTGAGGAATTCAAGTAGCAGAGGATCATCCTGCCCCTGAAAAGAGCCAACTTTGGCTTTAATTAGAGAACTGGTAAATGGGATATTTCTGGAGTTAGACTGTGAATGCCAAGGGTAAATCATGCTTGACTAATCTGATCACAGTCTCTGATGAAATCACTAGGTTTGTGGATGAGAGCTCTCTCCTGGGATTCATCCTGTTTTACTACAGTCACAGATTCACATGTTATTCTGAGTTGGAAGGGACTCACAAGGATTGTTGAGTCCAACTTTTATGTGAATGACCCATACAGGGATGGAACCCACAACTTTGGGGTAACTGTGCTCTAACCACCTTTTTTATGTCTTTGAGAGTTACAGGAGAAGAGGGTACATAGTGGTGGGACAGAGCACACCCTCATATGGTTTTTGGATATCAACAAACTGGAGGTGTGGAGGCAGTGAAGCTGATAGACTTCCTTGCAGATTTGCTGTTCAGTGGGACATGGAGAAGAGGACTGACTGGAATCTAGTGAGATTTGATAAAGACAAATGCAGTCTTTAACCCAGGATGGAAGAGCTCCTTGCAGTGATAGAGGCTCAGTGGGTGGGGAGCAGCTCTGTGGAAAAGGGCTTAGGGATTCTGACTGATGGTTAAGTGGAACATGTGCCAGTATTATGCCCTGCCAACCATGCAGACTGACAGCACCCTGGGCTCTATCAGGAGGACTGTGGCCAGTAAATTCAGCAAAGTGGTTGTCCTCTACTTGACTGTTAAACCACATGCAGAGTACTGTGCTTGGTTTTCAGGAAAAAGGAAAAAAAAAACAAGAAAAATGTTAATAAACTTGACCGAATCTAGCAGTGGGTCACCAAGATGGGCTGAAACATCTGCTCTATGAGAAGAGTCTGAGAAGACTGGACCAAATAATGGTCTTCCACTTAGAGGTTACTTCAGATATGGAGCCAGGCTTTTCACTGAGGTGCACAGGCTTAGAACAAGAGACAATGATCATGTGTTGAAACAGCAGAGGCTTCCAAAGGATATAAGGGGGAAAATAGCTTTTCTATGGGGATAGCAAAGCATTAGAACTAGTTTTGTAGAGAGACTGTGAACTTTTTTGTCTTTAGAAGTTTGATGGGGATATTGGACTAGATGGCTATTGGGGACCTTTCCAATCTGTTATTCGAGGAGGATTAGAAAGTAGCAAGTACTAGCTGTCCAATAAGCAAGCAAACAAAACAAGAAAAAAAGAACCCAAAACTCACACGCACTCCCCGCTCCCAAGCAGGCTCAGAAATCTGCATTAGGGAGATTTTTAAATGAAGATTATGTTTCCAAGTTCTTTAATTCTTCTCTTACTTATAAAAAATATTACCATTTGACCCACTAATATTTCTGAAATCATGAAAATGGGACTCACTGACATACCTGTGATAAATCTGAAGTCATGAAAGAGCACATACATACCTATATATTTATTTATGCCATTTATACCATTGGTGTATTTGACTATACTGCATTTTCTATTTAATTTTTCTTTGAAAAAAATCATAACCAAGCTATTTTTTTAGAATAATGTGCCATATTTTGTCTGACAATGCATTTTCTGACATCTGTTTCTATCTAGAATAGCTCATGCTTCCTGAAAACCAGATTAAGTATAAAACCTGAGGCAATCACTTTAAATATAGTGGCAAATAAACATCTTTTTGATATACTATACCTTCTGATTCAGGATATGATACCCAGTGTAACTTCTACATTTTATTAGCAGATGTAAGGCCGTTTGTCAGGAATATTGCTTTACTCAGTTAAAGACCACTTTCTGTTTGTTTTTCCCATAAGTTCTGTGCTTTAAATCTGGAGGTACTACTAAATAGGTATATTTTTGCCTGCTGGTGATGTGATGGCCTGACTTGGCCATCTCAGTCAATTGACTTGGAGCTTTAGTGTGTGTGGTCTTTCATACTGGCACTGGGTAAAGCTGTAGGAGCTGAAGACATTGAGTATTGCTCCCTTTCCCATGTTTTTCCTGCAGTTACCATGGGATTTTGTACTAGAGTGATTCCTATGCAATTTTTTACTAATATTGTACAGGTAGAGCATCATGAAATATTGCTGTTCATGTAAGGAATGTCTACATGCTCTTCAAAACTACCTTCAAGTGTGTTTAGCCCTAAGAAGGGCTACTTAGCTTTACCCCAGGAAGGGTGCTGAGTTTGGAGGCACTGGTCTATCTGTGGAAAGAATCAGTAAGCACAAATAGGTTTGCTGTATCAACAGTTGGAGCTGGGAGACATCAATGCACGTGTCATTTGGTCTCAAAGATGGTGCTGAGGAATTTTAGGCAACTTATGTAAGGAATGTTCTGAGAAAATGAGCTCAGAAAGCCAACCACATGGGGTTGCAGAGAGCAGGGATCCATCCTTAAATGCTGAGGATTTGTTGAAAATCTGAAAAAGGCTGAGAATGGAAAGTATATATCTGGACACTTCAGAGAATTGTTTTCTGTTCTGAGTGCAGGCTACAAAGTACCATGGTTCAAAGTCAAAATAAGACACAACAATTTCAATTCACAGAAAAGACATGGGTTTGAGTTCAGTTTAAAAACATGTGCTTTTTGGCAGGGCTAGTTACTTTTCAAAATTCGGATTGTCCAGTTCTAATTCATAGTCTCCATGTATGTGCTTCATGTTGCTTTCAGAGAGGATAGTGAGATAGCACATCCTTCATTTAAATTACAGCAGTCTAGACTTCGAACTGCATCAGTCTGCTGGTTCTGTTATCCAGCCTCCCTTATTTGATGGGACAGAGTGCCATGATACTGCAGGAGGCTCAGAGGTCCTTATGCAAAGCCCACAAGCATGTATTGATCTGTACCTCATCTGGCAATTGGCAGTGCTCCTTACGGTGACTGTATATGCCAGTGGCAAAAGGAGTGCGATGGTCAGGCTGGTGCTCGAGCCCCAAAAGTTAACTGCTGTTCATGCATATTGTCTAATAACTACTGTCCAGCAGCTGTTGACTGTAGCCTTGTAGCAGTGTCCTAAACTTACCGAGTTTGCATCCCTTATCTATCCGTGGGAGTTAAATGCTCCTTTGCATTTAAAGTAAATAGCTGATAAAATCTTCTGACTAGCATGTGCCTTTCAAGCATGAAAAATACCAGTTTGTATGTCATTTGGCAGTGGCTGTTCTGAACTCAATTGGAACATAAGGTAACCTTGAAAGTGGACCCCATTAAATAGTATTCTTATCACTCACATAGTGATGTCACAGAAAATGCAAACCTCGAGCAATTATACACTTGCTGCTGCTTGCAACTCACTAGAGAATTTTTAACTAAATGAATATGCTTTACCCAGCGTATCACTTCAGTTCATGCTTCTGATCCTCATATAAGCAATTCTTCATCTTTTGTCTGCTGCTCAAGAAATTTTGTTCAAATTGCAGTAAAATGCTGTTAAAAGCATGTTAGAGTACTGGCCTCTCATAAGAAAAAAATCAGTCAGTGAATTTACAGTTTCTCAGTCTGTGGCTCACAGTTGACATGTCAGAAATTAATATTTAGAATTGAGGCTAACAGAGACATTTGAAGTTACCCAAAGACCCACATGAGCTAAAGACCACCGGTCTGGGTAGAAACAAAGTCTATAAGGTTTAAAAATCTAAATGTTTAACATAATCAAAATATTGAGTGCTCACTAGTGTGTCTTTCTAATCAATAGGAAAAACAAGTTAAATTCTTCTTGACAATGCATTAGGGAGACATGTATTTCTCTAACATAAGATTTTCTTTTTCTACATCTGTATCAGAAGCATTGTGCTACAAAAATGGAGAAGGTGTCACTGAGAACACAGGTATGGGTATTGTGACCTGAGGTAGGATGACAAATGTAAGGGAGTTCAAGGGATGTGAGTCAAGTAATGGTTTCCTGCGGTAAGACCAGTAAGTGCTTGGCTTTCTACCTGGACAGCTTTGTTTTGGTGGGTTTTTTTGGTATTTTGCTTGAAATGTTTGCAATAGTAGAGGCTAAGTTTGTGATATGTAAAGTTTTCCATCATTAATGCTTTTCTGTTTAATCCAGCAGGCAGTTTAGAATACAGGGGTCGGAGATCTTGAGATAGCTAAATTTTTACAAAGACCTTGCATGGGAAGCGAGTATGAAGAAAAGCCCATTTCCTGAAAATTTATCTGGTAAATACAGAAATGCAACAGGGATTTAATATGTGTCAATAAAGTTGACTAGACTAACTTGTAACACCCTGAAATTGCTTGGCTTCCTTGTGATAATGACTTGCTTGGGGAGCTACTGTGTTGTAAATTCTATGTGCTGTCCTGTAGTTTCACTGCTCTCTTTTCACTTTCCAGGGAATCCATGTACCAGGCTTTACTTCAGGGGATGTTAGGAGTTAATCAAGATTTTGACAAGGGTTGCACCAAATGTATCTCATGTTCACGGCCTTTCTTAAGGAAGGAAAGGCTCCATCCAGGTGGGCTTTGTGGACTGTAGAAGAGGGCAAACGCTAGCTCTCAGGCCACTTGGTTACAGGCCCACCCTCAATGCTGCCCAGAACAGGATGAGCATGCACACCTGACAGAGTGTTTTGTCAGTACCCTCAGCTCCCATTTAATGTCTCTGAGGCATAATCACTGTTTTTGTTACTTTGAAGGGTCTATTAGTTCAGAGGAATTTGATTTTGTTGGAGTTTTTGAATATATTTTGGATTTTAAATTGTCAAAGTATATGTTTTAGCCCCTTGGAAAGATGTTTGTGTAGTGTGATACTGCAGGTGTGATACTGTTGGATGCTCTGAGAGGTGACAAAGGGAGTTTTTTGTTGCTAAATTCGCTGGAATGTGCTGGGGACCAGATCATGGTGTTTTGTTTTGTGCTGTTAGAATCAGGCACTTGAGTGAACCCTCTTGTCAGCTATGTCTGGGTTTCCTCATGTATTCAGTTTGGATAAGGAAGAGACCAACAGGCCTGAACTGACAACGTAGAAACACCCTTGGCTTTGAGTTGTACAGCTGGTCTGATAAAAAATGATGGCACGTGCTTTGTCTAGAGTGTAGTGTTTGCATAATGATGAAAAAATGTTTTATGAACATACGTTGTGGGGTAAACTAGGAAGACTGCATGCCACCTGATGTAAACATGTAAAAAAAATGGAATTGAGAATTAATCATACAAACACGCTGTGGCAAGCAAAAATGTTTGGAGAAGTCAACAAAAGATATTATGGGTATTGGTAGGATAATGTAAAAATCACCAGATTGCATTGAAACGTAACCAAGAATTTAAGAGAAAGACTTTGGAGTAAGAAACATACTGTCTTTGTGTTTTAACAGAATGGCTGATACAGTAGTTAGTTAGGTCAATAGGTTTAGAAAGCAAATTAGCATGTTTAAAATGAAAGTATAGAAGCAGTAAGACAAACATGAGTTTCCAGGGAACTATTTTTTGAAGTCTCCATGGAAGAGCCAAAGAAAGAAGAGGATAAAAAAGGGAAACCTGCATTTTAAGGCTTTGGGATGGTAAAAGCCTTCAAAAGCTCAACGTGATATTTAGGGCCTGTAAAACTACAGATACTGTAACCGTAGGGACTGAAACATATTACACACAGTGATGTATAGATGCAGTAGTTAAGCTAGGAGGCTGAATCCTGTAATCCTCACTAAACAAAAATCCCATTGAAATCAGTAGAAGATTTTCGTGAACAAGGAATGTATAACCGGGCAATTAGAGACAAAGTTGCAGCCTGACCTTGACTGGGCCTTTGTGCCTGTGATTAGCTGTACCCAGAGCATCTGGGCACATTTGTTTAAAGGCACAGTCAATTTTAATGGTATCTCAAAAAAGAAGTACAGTTATGCCGTAGTCTACGTTCTAATGGATCCAAATGACAAATGCAAATAATTGCAAAGAGATATATTAAGGCAACACTTCTATTATGTTAGTCTTTTGAAACAACAAATTCTGTGTTCTTTATTCCTTTCCTTCTCAGGAAAAACTGGAATTTAATAGATACTGGTCAAGTTTTGCCACTTATAGTTGAGAGTGGCAGCTATTTGACTATTCATAAATGTAATAGAGCATGGGAGATTATTGTGTGAGGTGTCAGAAAAAGCCTCTAGTTAAACTAATAAAAATATATAATAGCATCTGCCATACATGTTTATAAAGCTAAATTAATAATTGCTCTCCAAATTGTTTTATAAGTATTCCAGTCTGAAACCAAAGGTCCTTAAAATTAATCCAGTTATGTTTTTCCTCCTTTTGATATCCTAGTTCAAATAAATTTGAAAATAAACAAAACACTTTCTTTTGAGGCAAAATTTAATTCAGCATACCAGAAATGTCATTCTCACTGCCAGTTACTCTAATGAGACATGTGTTCCTTGTGTCTGAATCTACTTTGTTTGAAAAGGGCTGCTGTTAAAGCATTGAGGAAATTGCAGTTCTCAGTAAAAGAAATGTTAGAAACATGCAAGAACAAACAGAAGTTGTTTCATGGTCTGGTCCTGTAAATGGTGACCTCAGTGACTACAATGGGCTCTTGGTATTACTGTGTGCCCAAAATTCCTGTGTCCAGAACTGCAGTCCTGTAAAGACATACGTGTGCTTTGTGGTACTTGCAATAAGTTACCGGGGAAAAAAAGTCAAAGGAATCCTTCTACTGCATTATTTTTGTGTGCACATAACTCCATCATGATTTTATATGAAAACCATTATAAGTAATCTCTTCAGATTGTCTTTAGGAAGTGGTTTCACATGGTTGAAAAAGCACTTCCTGAAAGGCTGCCAGTAGTGCTGGAGAATTTGAAATTTCTCTTTGCATGACTTCTCCTCTTTTGGAACTTTCTCCTGCTAAAATCTAAGAAAACTTCCGGAACTTTTGATGTTGAAGAAGATGACAAAAATAATAGGATCTATTTTTTTCAGAAGGTCAAGAGCCTTTTGTTGTTTTTTTTTCTGTCATCTCAAGGTGTGTACCTTTACTACTGAAGAATAAAATCTCAGGATGTTCCTAGTTAGAGACGGGGTGTTGCATAATCATAGTACTAACCCATTTTCACTCCCTTATCTCTTCTCCCATTCCTGTTTTCATGTCACAAACCTGACTGGGTTTCTTTACATAAAATTCTGTTTAAGACTCTGTGACCAAGTGACTACAAAATGCAATGACACAAACCCATTTTTTAAATCAAAAAATTATTTACTTCTAAGAGCAGATAAAAAGCTTAACATGAGTAAATATTTCAATATAACAGTAAGGCTTATGCTGATGCTTAGCTTAATTTTAGACATCTTCCTTACATCTCTCCACAGATTTGGAAAAACTATAGCTTGTTTCTCTCTTTCTCCGGCTCTCTATATGCCTCCTTTTAATATATATAATCCATATAAATCTCTTTAATTTTTCATTAGTTTCTGGACCTGGATAAGAATGATGGCAGCTCAGCAAGGTGGTATAGGACAAGTTTCAACTAATGGCAATTGTCATGTATTTCAAGATGCAATGTTCTATCTTCCGTCAGGGGTCATGTGTGTTCTTGCTATTCAATAGAAGTCGATACCTCAGGGCATACTTTTTGCAATAACTTCGTTCTGCAGTCAAGCCCCATTCAAAAACTCTTCTGATAGCATAATGTGTTCAGCATTGGATTACTCTATGTCCTGTCAGTGTAAATTAGGATCTATTTTAATACTGCTGATGTTCCCTGATCCTTTTTAAGTAATGTTGCTGTACAATATGCTATTCAGAATAATTTAAGCCAAAAATAATGGGCAGCATGCATTTCTCCTGATTTAGTTGCATGAAAGGGAATTGTGACCAAGTCTCTATTTAGTTCTTGGATTTGCCATTCTCAGAGTTTCATTTGCCTTTCCCTACCTCTCATGCCTTGCTGGCAAATCTCTTAATACCTGACAGGTTTTACATGGTACAGTAAGCTTTCTCCCTTAGTGATACACGAGCATTATTTCTTGTTTTGTGATCAAAGACTCTTTTTTTTTTTTTTTTAATTTTATTTTTTGCTCCCCATAGTTCAGAGCAAACATGGCAGCTCCACAGAACTACTGATCTTTTATACTGAAGTTTGCAATGAAGTTAAACAATCAGGGAAAGCAAAAATTAAAAAAAAATTATTACAGGCTCAATGTCTAAACAAATGGATTTGTCTCTGTATAAATTATCTCTAACAGGTGTCAAATTGTGGTCCAAAGGATGTTCCACACAGAATTCAGAATGGAACAAATTTCCAACACAAATTATCAGGGTTTTGGGTAGCAGGTCCTCTGAATTGTATATCTACTCAGGATAAAAAAATTCAGATGATCTCTTTCTTTTGCCTGGATTAAAAAAGATCCTTTACGTAAAATATTTAAATAATAGCTTGATCACGAAAATAAAAGCTTCTTCTTGTTTTATTAATGAAATCTCACAATTTTATATCTTTGTTTCCAAAACCTGTCCAATATGTTAGTCTGGTGTGCTACTTTGGCTTATTAAATAGACTTGTGTCAGATGAACTGAAAAAACATGATGCTAAATAGCATTAACCAATAATAATGTAATTTTAATGCCACATACTTAGAAACCCTAAAATTTAATAAAATGAACACGTTTCTGAGGACCTATGAAAGTGTTTCCTCTTTCATATATACAAAACTTGTTTGTAATAATTTAAAACTAAGATTTTACAACTAGAATTGCTGTGTTATAACTTGCTCATTATTCTTTTGGTTTTTGTTGAATTTTAAGTAGTGTGTTGTGTTTATGGCTGGAATATTTTTTGAAATAGTGACAAAGTAGGTGGTCTTGTAATTAATATTTCTGTACAGATCTGTAAACTGTTTAAGATTTGTTTAAGAAACAGAAATCATGTCCTTTTAGATTAAGACATTTGTTTAGGAATAAAGTTAAAGTTTGTCTTTGAAATTCAGTGATCTAGTTCCATGGCCTGTGAAGTTATTTGTTTTATGAGCCATTTAAAAAATATAATTAATTCAAGAAGTTTCTGTGACCTGTTGCTAAATATTTAGACCATGGATTAATTATATTTGCTCAGTGTTTCAAATACTGATTTTAAAAACTTGATGAAAAGGAAAGTTACTTAGTCGTGAGAGAAATTATTCAACAATGATGAGATGTAATGTGTTCATGTAATCTTTCCTATAAATGACTGCATTTTCAAAAATTCAAGAATAAGCAGAAGTGTTGAATTGTAAACTTAATACCCTTATCACAGTGAGAACCTGTGTGTTCAGCATAACTCAGAAGTGTTCTTACAAATGTGCAATTTATTATTCCTGCTTAGTGAAACCGTTTTTTACAAACAATTGACATGTAAATAGAAATAGTGACGTGAAAACTACCTACTGCCTTCTCGAAGCCACTCACTTGATACGTAGCCAGAATTCCTACTCACTGACTGGTTAGGGTCTGGGATCTATTCATATAGCATAGATACTGTACTCAAGCAGTGTCTCAGAATTCAAATTAAAATGAAGGGGCTGCCCCTTACCTCTCCCCTCAGTAACTGTCAACTTGATACTGAGAAAGGTTTTAATTCTCAGTTACACTTGCTCAAGTGGTGACAGCTCATTGCAGTGCTACTGTGTTAATAATTTTCTTCAAAAAAAGACTCTATATTTGTTTGAGGTTTTTTTTTGACAAAGATAATGGTAGTTGTTAATAAAAGTTCATGCCAGTGAAAGCTAAACAAAAACTGAGAATAACCAATCTTCTTTGAAAGGCCTGATAGTTTATTCTTTTGTACTGATTTTGATGGGATACATGTGACTGCTGAAAGGAAAACAAGAGGTTGCAGGGTATTTTGAAAAAAACAACCATATTCAGACCATATTAAAAATAACTTTAAAAAAAACCTGACATTTTTTCTGAGAGAGTAAGGTCTTATAATGAGGATTTCTAGTAGGAGTGCAAGTTTTTCTTTTCAGAATTGGGTGGTTTGCTTTTGTCAATGTTAATTAAAAGTTGCTTTAAAGCATTCAAAATGAACGTATTGTTTTTATAATGTGTCAAATTCTGCAGAACTGCCCAGTGACATCAACACAGATGTCTTGTAGGTGGAGCGCATGCAGTCAGCACCAGAACCTTGCTGGCTGTGGTGGCTGCACTGCAGAGGGCACTGGCATTCTCATTCTGTTAGCTGTCTCCTTTCTGGCAGGGTTCTGTGTCTGATAATCACCTTGATATCCCAGCAGTCATCACAGTGTTGTCCTTTATTTTCACTTTACAAGTGTTTCTGATTTACAAAGGGTTTCCCCTTTCTTCTAGTCGTGCATCTGGTCATGCATGGTGAGGCACTTTGTTACAAATGCACACATGCATTTGTTACCACTGGTTGCTGGAGCTGCTGATGGCCAAGAAAATAATATACAAATCTCATCTGGTACAGATTGCACTGCCTGATGTCTCCGAGATTTAATCAGATGTAAGCCTTTCAGCAGCAATAATCCAAATCCTTATCGATTCCAAATCTATCTGTAGTGCTAGCTGGAAGCTTCACTACAAGCCTTTGAATCAATTAAACAATCCAAATGCAGCTGCACTTAGACAGCAAATGGTTTATCCCATATTTGCAGCCTTTGACCTTTTTGTGGGCTTATCTAGTGAAAGCTCCTGAATAGTGAATTAAGTCTATCGATAATGGGTTTGATTGCTGTATTTTATTTTTCAATTACAATTTACCATAGTCCTAAAACAGTCTGCGGGGTTTTAGGAACACAAGTTAAAGATGGCTGCTTTGGAACAATGCAGATTTTAAAGATCAGGCTGAAGTGTGTGAGAACAAAACCTTTCCTGTTACTATAATCTAGTTGTGAAATTGCTTCCAAAAAAAAAGAGTCTAGCTAAGGTACCACAAATCCTCTGTCTCAAAACTGCTCTTTGTTATAGTCCGGAATGGTATTAATTGCCCAAGTCTGTAGAAACCTGTGAGAACTGGCTGTCCGAAATGAGTAAAGCAATCAGGCAGCAGACTACAGAGTTGCCCTAGAAAGCAACTAGAATTTTTTTTTCTCTCTGCTTCCCAGGGAGTTCAAATTCAAATTAAAAAAAAAAAAAAAAGGTGTTTTCATAAGTAATTCCCATTGAATATCTGAAAGTACTGGCATTTTTTTAGTGAAGGTTGAGAACCACTGAGGAATGCAGGTACTTGAAGAGTAAGTACCAGCCAAGAAGCATGTTTCAGAACCTCAGCAGCAACTCAGTGTTTCACTAAAGGACTTAACGTAAGTACCTTTGTGCAAATCTATATTTTCTAGCATTGTCTAACAATATTTAAATAAAATATTACCCTAAAAATGATGACATGCAAAAAATTGAATTTCCCTTAACATGGAAATTTTACGTTACCTACCTCAGCTTAAATACTTGTACTTATAAACAGGAGGAATACAAGTATAAGCCTAGGATGGTTTTCTAGCAGCTTATGCATCCTCCTCAAAAAATGGTCCAAACAAGAGAAAAAAGATGTGATATATAGTATAGAAGTGAAACTTCTGTAATCTTAAGCTTATCCTTACAGTCAATGTCTTTTTCTTCCATCTTAGCAAATTCTCTTTTGAATTTCTTCCCAAATAATTTATTTTTCCTTGCCTATCTACTTTGTACATTGTCTCCCCTCAGTCCTCCCATTTATTTGTTTTCTTTCCCTGATGTTTTTCATAGTATTTAAAATGCCATAGTAAATAGAAGTCACTTAAAGCATAATGTAGTTCAGACTGCTTTATTAATTTATTTTGTACTTTGATTCTTACTTTTTATGTTTGTCCGATGTGCTTTGTAGGCTCTTCAGAGCAGAGACAGATTCTAATCTCTCTGCTGTTCTCATGATGTTTTGATTTGTTTCATATTAACTGCAATGGTTTTTCTACTTATTCAAAGTGATGTGAAATAAAATTTATGTTTGCTGTTGCTGTTTGGCTTCTGTAAGGCACTGTTTTGTTACCACTCTATTGAATGGTAACTTAAGTTTGCAATTACAGTCATTCAGTTTTGCTGGTGACAAATGGATGCATGGAAGATCAAAATCAGGGCTTTTCTAGTAAGACCATAGAAGTGGACATAAAAGTGGAATTTGATTCTTAACTATAGTTATAATTTTTAATTAAAATTTATTTTATTTTTACTGCCATCAACTTCCAAAAAACCTAGCACATGAAAATTACGATGAAAATACATGAAAATTACGATGAATTATTATAGAAGTGAAATGTTTATAATTACTCCTCTTTTGCAGTATTTCCATTTGCTTACAAATAATTTCAACATTCAGATTTAAATACTTGATTTTTAATCCATTTCAGTCAATCAATAAATACAGAATATAAGCATCTTAAAATGAAGTGTTTTATAGACAGCATTTTCCTATTGAGAATTGTCAACAAAATCCTTGAAAATGAAATGAGCTGACAACTGTAGTCAGAGCAGATACATAAAGTACCATTATAACATATTGTGCCATCAATTATGTGTCAAGCATGCTGCCAAATATTAAGCGTTCTGACCTTTGTTATTAATAATAGAGGCAAACACTGGGAATATATGAGAGATAAGTAATTTTAAAGCATGGAAAATCTATTATATGTTTGACTTAGTTTATGGCTATAAGAGCCTATTTGGTATCCTGCCCTTTCCCTTGCAAGCCATAATTTTATGAAAAACTGGACATACCATGTAATGGAAAGTCACATTGTGGAAAAAATATTTTGATAGAACAAAATGCTCTGAAGTCAAATAAGTAATAGCAAGAGGGCACTTGTCATCAAGTGTTACTCCTTTATTTGTATGTATTTGTCATTTCCCCTGTTCCTCATGAAAAAAGTGAAATTAATGATTTCATCATTATTTCATCAAATACATCTTTATTGTATTCTCCATTCTTTCTTGTATTTTTAGGTTGTTATTTTGCTTAATACCACCTATCATCTTGTAGAGTGTGGCTAGTTAAAGGTTTGATCAGTGTCTTTTTTTAGAATATACCTTCTTGAGTTTTCAGATATTCATGCAAGACAACACTGGTAATAGGTAAGAATGACAAAAAATAATAGAATGGTCAACCAAGGGAGGGAGACAAACACTGATGAAGGGAGTGGTGGTGATTAAAAAAGAAAATTTCAAGCCCCAATCTCTTAACTGACTTGAAAATGCAAAGAAAATAGAAAGCAGGGATAGAGGAAACTCCTTCCTGTGCAATCACTCTGGGCACTATTTCCTGCTTCCTTCTTAATGTAGAACATAGATCCCAGAATGCATTACCAGTAAGACATTAAGTAGTTGGTCCACAATTTCATCAGGAGCGCTCTGTAATTATATGAAAATCAACTGACTGTTCACATTTATCAGAAAGCTTTCTTCAGTCCTAAAAGTAATAGAATTTCTCTTATTACAGCCTATGTTAATGTTCTGGGGGAAGGATTTTTTCCTCCCTTTGAACTTAACATTTGGAAATAACTAGCTTGGTGACAGTAATTGCAGCTACAAACTATATTTCTTTCTTAACTTCACTAATCTGCACTTGCATAAGAAGAATGAAAAATGAGAGCTCCTCTGATCTTTAGTACATTTTTGTTGATGTTTCTGTCTCATCTCATGTTCTAAATAGGCATTTAAGTCTCAAAATTGATTTGCAGTGTAAATCCAGTGTCCTACACTGCAAGCCAATGCATAATTAAGAAAGACCAAAAAATAAAAGATGTGGACCAAGACAGTATATTTTTGTGAAATTACCAAAGTTTGCACAAAATCAAAAATGTTGCCAGACTACTGTTACGTTTACAGAAGCAGATTTATTCTTCTCTTAAAAATTAAGAAACTCTTTCTAATGATCCTTAATGATCTGATGCTTATCCTGTATGCAGGATGCACTCTTGTAATCATCCAGAACGTAAGATTTCGTTTGATGTTCACATCAGCAAGACATTTGGCTGTTCTACAAAGTTAAATTATAAGTTCCTTAGACAAATGTTCCTCTAAACAGTTTTTCACAGATGAGAGTAATTTGCTGAAGTTAAAAGGTACATAGATGTATAGGAAGAGATCATTGATCTGTGTCTCAAGGTAACACTGTAAGCATATTGAAAATTTTCTGGGTTTTTTTTGTATCTCTGAACACTAGGTATAGTGTATTTAGTACAGATATATGTATTTCCTTCTCCTTTTCTTTCTAAATTGGAAGAGAGGAGAGAACAAAAGTTTTCCACAGTGTAAATTTGAATTGAAGCCATCTTTGAAAGCACATGGCTTTATCAAAATAAGCAGAAAATAATTCAGATGCAATAATGATGGGGTTTTTTTAAGTAATTTTGTATATCTACTCCAGAAATTGTTTTCCTTTTGCGCATATTAAGTGAGTACTTCAGAGAATCATAGAATGTGCTGAATTGGAAGGGACCCACAAAGATCATCGAAGTCCAACTCCTGGCCCTGCACAGGACAGCCCCAAGAGTCACACCATGTGCCTGAGAACACTGTCCAAACACTCCTTGAGCTCTGTCAGGTTTGGTGCTGTGACCACTTCCCTGGGGAGCCTGTTCCCGTGCCCAACCACCCTCTGGATGAAGAACCTTTTCCTGATGTCCACCCTAAACCTCCCCTGACACAGCTTCAAGCCATTTCCTCAAATCCTGTCACTTGTCTCGTGATGAGATCAATGTCTGCCCCTCTTGCTTCCCTTTGTGAGGATGTTGAAGACCACAATAAGGTCTCCCCTCAGTCTCCATTAGGCTGAACAAACCAAGTGTCCTCAGTCACTTAGAACCTTCACCAACCTTGTGGCCCTCCTTTGGACACTCCTGTAATAGCTTGATGTATTTTTTATATTGTGGCACCCAAAACTGCCCCCATCATTCGAGGTGAGGCAGGACAATCCTCTCCCTTACCCAGCTGGCAATACTGTGCCTGATGTACCCCAGGACAGGGTTGGCCCTCCAGGCTGCCAGGGCACTGCTGGCTCAGGTTCAACTTGTCATTGACCAGGACCCCCAGGTCTCTTTCCACAGCGCTGGTCTCCAACCTCTCCTTCCTTAATCTATACTCGCAACCAGGGCTGCTTTCTCTCAAGTTGTAGGCATATGGCACTATAGCCCATGGAATATCCAGGATAAAACAATTCTCTATCACATTTGATTAAATGCTTAATTAAAACCGTTAATTTCTTCAGATTTTGAGTTTTACTCATACATATTTAATATGTATAACAAATACTGTGTCCAGCTGAAAATATGTGACTTGATAGCCTAACTGAAGAATAATTCATCAGCATGTATTATTTCTAACAATTTCACTCTTTCCTGCTCCATGCCTGGCTTATCAATAAAGTAATACTGAGTTTCATTACTTATTTTCCTGCTGCTCTAGGCCTGTTCTTTGAATATCTGCAACAGCAATAGCCAACATTTTGTCTACTGTAGGCTGCACAGGCTTTTAAGGATTCTTCAAAGGTGGCAAAGCTTTGGTTGAATTCTCTTTCCATATTACCTGCATGATCTGCTAGGACTTCCTAGGATCAGCACTGGATGGCTAGCCACAGGTTTTATTCCTGTGCCTTTTACATAACAGACTGGCTCCCAGCCTTGTGACAGGATATACACGCTGTGCCATGCATATTCCCATCACGTGGCAGACGGGCATTTGCAACGCTGGCATTGTGCTGGTGCAGCAACTTGCTTCCCATTACTCAAGGGCCATGTGCTACAGCACCCTCAGGAAACATTCTGGCAGGAGTGAGGCTGCTCAAACCCTGCGCTTCTTACCTCTCAGGAGGTGCAAGCAGCAAGTAGCCAAATTAGTTTCTTCTTAAGCTTGGATTTTTGTCTGTGACCCCCTGATTGAGACCCTGAGTGGCATTCTGCAAGGAGAGCAGGGGTGATGGGGAGTGAAATTCTCTGTGTTACCTGTAAATTTGAAGGCAAAGCCCCTGGAAACTTCTTGATGTGTGGCTTGGGTCAGGGATGGCCATTTCTGTGGTGGCAAGGAAAGAGATGAAGACCTGCATGGGCACATTTCTGAGACAATAGCTTGGTTGTTGGAACCTCCCAGGACAAAGTCATCTGCCAGGACACTGTGGTTAGTGAGGCTTTATAACACTTCATCACATAAAATGAATTTAAAATTGGTGTTAGAATAATAGAATCACAGAATGGCCTGACTTGGAAGGGACCTTAAAGATCATCTAACTCCAGGTCCCCTGCCATGGACAGGCACATCTTTCACTATGCCAGGTTGCTCAGAGCTACATCCAGCCTGCTCTTGAACAATTCCAGGGATGGGACATCCACAACTTCTCGGGGTGACCTATGCAAGTGCCTCACCACCTTCACAGTTCTGTATATAAGTGTTTTTATAGGAATGAGTTCTGTGAAATTCTTCTCCTGAGGTGTTTTGGCCATATTTGACACTGGATAAGGGAGTAGATGCAACCACACATGCCATTTTTTACCCTCTTAGTTGTTTGTGAGACAAGGAACAGTTTCGATTCACGTGAGCTAGTTCTGAACTACCTGTTTTACTCACATAGTGTTCGAAATCATTGAACTGAAACTTTATTTTTTGTTAGTAGGGGACTCAGATAAGAATTTGTAAATTTCAGTTTATATAGTTTTGTATTTCTGAATTTAGACATGATTTACACTCTTACAGCCTGGTGGCTTTTTGACTAGAGCAACAGCTTTGTAGTAAACTGTAGAGTCTCCAGCAGTTGATGCATTTTGTACAAAGTATACCTCTATATTTTGTGTCTCATACTGCCATCTAAGGGCCATGTATGCTCTGAAGGTGGCTAAAGGTTCTGCAATACTCTTCTTTCTCCATACTGCCTTTCCCTTTGGGAAGTCAACAGTTCATGGATGAAAAAGGTGGAGAGGAGATAACACCAGTCCTTGGATGCAATATGTTTCATCTGAGAGTAAATGAGGAATCTTCCTGATAAGTGATAAATTGGAATGTAAATCTCAGTCATTTGGAAAACTGCGATTGCAATGAGTTTGTGTAAAGGCCAGCAAATAAGAAAGCAAGATTGCAGGATTTGAGGCTACTCCTGAAACAGAAAGGGAGTGTGAGGTTTAGATTCTTCAAGGTACCAAAGTCCTCGTGTCCTACCAATTTAAAGATTAGTGTTTTATAATAGAGTTTGCTTATTAAGATTCTAGTACCCTAGAAATGTACTAAATAACACTAATTAGTTTCTTGGTTTGGTGGATTTTGGGGGTTTTTTTTAAACTGGTTTTGCCTTTCTGGGTGTTTTGATTTTCCAGGACAAAGGGAAAATGGGAAAAACTTGGTGTTACTGTAAGAGAGTATGAGATATTAAATAACATGAACATCATATAAATGTTTTGGGGTTTAAGCATTCAAAATTTTATCACATTTTTATCTTTCCGGGATAAAAATGCCTTTTTTTTATTATTATCTGCAAACTGTATAAGCTTAATTCTATAGCTCCTTTTTCACACTGATGTTTTGAACTGCAAGGATGATAACGAAGTGGTGGAGGGAGCAAAACAATTATTTGTCAATATACTACCATTGGCATTGACTGACAGAAGCAGTTTTTATCATGAGGACTCCTTTGAGCACAGCTTTATTTTACAATGTATGAGTTGCTTTTCAGGATAGTTTCCAGCAAACCTTGTGTACTAGGGAAAGTAATTAATCTTGCGTGTTACTTTGACAGGCTCATGCAAGCAAAGACCTGGAAGAGCAGTTGCGATCTGTGTCCAGTGTGGATGAACTCATGACAGTACTTTACCCAGAATACTGGAAAATGTTCAAATGTCAGTTGAGGAGAGGAGGTTGGCAACACAACAGGGAACACTCCAGCTTTGACACAAGATCAGATGATTCCCTGAAATTTGCCGCAGCACACTATAATGCAGAGATCCTGAAAAGTAAGTACAGGACACAATCTGCGTTCCAACACCCAATACATTAAAATCTGAAGGCTTTTCAGTTGGGTCAAAAATATTTTAAAAGCTAAGCATTGTCAGTAAACCAACCTCAGCAGTTTGATAGGATGTTTTGTATATAATATAAAGTCTTTAATAGCTAGCCTTTCAATGAAACAAATCACTCTGCAGACATATTTTAGGTATGTCCATTGCAAGAAAGTTGCTTTTCTCAGCTCAGTAAATAGGGAAAGTGGAGTTCTTGTCTTCAAGTGTAAGGAATCCTACTTTGTAGAGGGTGTTTCAATTTTGCAGAAAGCAAAGAGGATTCTAATAGTTGGACTTACTGAACTGATTTTTCTCATTTTCTGCAATTGCATCATGGCTGGTAATGCTTTCTTCTCTTATGCATTATGGCTTTGGAATGCCAAATAATCCACTTGTAACTTTTTTCCTGTTACAAGAGGATAGTTGTAATGATGTTATGATAAAACAAGCAAAACAGCTTTCAAACCAATGTGTTTGAATACTTTTCAGTGTTTCAGATAGCTTGGATAAAAATATATATGCTTACAGTTTAAGCAAGTGCTTGTAGGCAGAGAAATGCAGGATTTATTGCAGGAGGTGTATTTTTTGACATGATATTGGAAATCATGCACCTTAATGGAGGCTTTAAAGTATGCATAAGAAAAGATTTCCATTTTTGTTGAATAGCCTACCAAATTCTAGTGCCAAAAGGGAATGAGGGGACTTGTACAGCTGCAAGTCTTGGAGTTGTTTAGTGTAAGATTATATTTGTGTAGATAATCTGGGCACAAAAGTCATCCATCAGATTAAATCACATGCTGTACGTAATTGCTAAATAGTAAGATTTTGCTTTAAATTATACCCTTCTACTTAACAAACTTAACATGTATTTAAATTAATTTCACAGTAAGTGTATAAAATTTAACATTTCCAATATATCACATCCAAGTGAAGTACTGTGTAATTTTGCTTTAAATTATACCCTTCTACTTAACAAACTTAACATGTATTTAAATTAATTTCACAGTAAGTGTATAAAATTTAACATTTCCAATATATCACATCCAAGTGAAGTACTGTGTGGGGCTGGTTAAAATTACTTTGCAGAGGTGTGCAGTACTAAAGTGCAGACTTTACTCAAGATGAGACTTGCCCTGGGCAAAGGAGAAAGGTAATAATTTTAAACTAAAGAAAGTAGATTCACATTAGATAAAAGGAAGAAATTTTTTACAATAAGTATGGTGAACTCCTGGAACAGGTTGCCCAGTAAGGTGGTAGATGCCTCATCCCTGCAAACATTCAAGGTCATTCAAGTTTGGATGGGGCTCTGAGCAACCTGATCTGTTTGAAGATGTTCTTGCTCGTTACACGGGGCTTGGACTAGATGACAGGTGAACTTTAAAGGTCCTTTCCAACACAAGCTAGGCATGATTCTGTGTTCTAAGGTCTCCCCCTGCCTGTTAGGTTCCATTTTAGCTTCACTGTGACTTTTCTTCTGCTCCATGACAATATATCATGTCCCTGTGAGGAAAAAAAATCAGCTAGAAGGTAACAGAAAGAAATGTGTATTTCACTGACTAAAGGGTGTGACTCTAGCAATTAATAATCTGGTTTTGAAGTTTGAAAAGGAATCCTAATTTACTGCAGGACAGTTTTGGTTTTAAACAGTTACTTTATAACATATGAAATTCCCTGTAACTTGGCAGGTATTGATACTGAATGGAGAAAAACTCAGTGCATGCCACGTGAAGTGTGTGTGGATGTGGGAAAAGAGTTTGGAGCAACTACAAACACCTTCTTTAAACCCCCATGTGTATCCATCTACAGATGTGGAGGTTGCTGCAATAGTGAAGGACTTCAGTGTATGAATGTCAGCACAAATTACATCAGCAAGACAGTAAGTTCTCACTCTTTTATTACAGTTCACATGCTCCTTGCAAACACATTAATGTTCATGCATATTTTAAACCCCTTCTTATTGCTACTACGACAAAGGAAATAGTTGATTCCAAAATACACAGGAAAAACAGCTGAAGACACTACTGCCTGGATAAAACGTGTTCAACACTCTTTTCCGCAAAATATCTCTATTTTTTAGGGGAAAAGATAAATTATGATGTCCTATTCTCAATTTTGAGGTTATCCATGAAACATAATTCTCTTTTTTTTTTTTTTATCTACCATATTCCTATATGAAGCAAGCACTCTGTGGAAAACTAATTTTATTAGCGTAGACTGCTGTAGGACATGTGCAGACAGGACATGTTTCAAATAAAGCCTTTTACAAAATGCATTTCACCATATTAAGAGATATTAGCATTATGAACCTGTTTGTTTTGTTGTAGTGCATCTTCTTCCACGTATATGTATTTTCCTGTTGTTACAGGTAATATACAGGTAATATTTGGTAGGGTTTTTTTTAGTTGGGGACTTTTTCACTTTTTAGTGTAAATCTTGCTTCCTTTTTCAACAGGATTCATCTAGCTGAAGCTGCAGTACACATTTAAAATGAAAACTGCACAGCCAGTTATAAAATTGTAGCCCTTAGAAATGTCACTCCTTTATCATAAAACTTCTTAGTGCTCTGAGCCTTTTTATGGGTGAATTGGAAAAGGGAATGTAAAGAAAACAGCAGAAACCACTAAGTTTTTAGAGTGCATTTTCTGCCCTCCTTTCACACCAGATCTGTCTGTCTGAAATGGTATATCCTTCCAAGAATTTTCAGTTCTAAATTTGGTGGTAGACAACCACATAGCACAGGAGTAGTGTAACTCTAAATAGCTTAAATGAGGACAACTACGACACTGACTTCTTCAATCCCTATTGTTTTTCTCATTATTAAGGGAAACCATTGTCTCCATTCCAGTTGCTTGAAAGATGCAAATATAATTTTCATTTTAAAACCCAATAAATAGGACTTTCTTTTTTTCTTTTTTTGCATGTATTGGTAAAGCTTAGCTTACCAAAATAAAGGATTGTCCAGTCACAGAGAGAGTTGTTCCATGTAACACAGATTTCTTAGTTTTTAAGCACAGTGTCAGTTTGGGGTAAATCCTATCTTTCTCTTCATCGTAGTGTTCACATCCATTGAGTGAAGTAATTTTTTTTTTACCCAGTAGAAAATGCTTAGCACTGAGTTTCCTTTTGAAGGTCTTGGTGATGACATAGGTGTAAAGTTTTTAGAGACTCTGAAAAGGAAAATCTTAAAGGTCTTATTAGAAAGAAAAAAGAGGCAATAACACTGCTTCGTTTTCCTACTTATTCTGAAAAAGCAAGCAATTTTTTCTCTGAGTTTTTTGTCTTGCTTCTGCTTCCCAGTTTTATCTGGTCCTTGACAGAATGCAGTTTAAAAAAACCCTTAAGAAAGGAGCAGACCTATAGCTATCTCTCTTCATCTGTCACCATCTCAATTTTTTTAAAATTATGTGACCACAGTTTACCCCATATCAGATGAGAATTATCCAAAAGTATTGGATTCAAGACCTTCTGTGGAATTTAGGTACCCTACATCTATTTTCACCACAGTTTCTTTATTTCCTGAAAGAAATGAGAACATATAGTTTTTTCATAATTCACCAATTTTTAGCTTTATTTTTTGTGTGTACACTCGGTAAGATAAGTTCATGCTGTTCACCCTGCAGAAAAAGTGCTTAATGGGAAACTAATTTATCAGCTGGAGTTCTTGCTGTGAGGGCAAGCTCTAGCATTGGTTCCAGACATTAAAATATAAAGACAGCTGATATCAGCTTTCATCAGAATTAATTAAAAATAAAAGAACTAAGCACAGAAATTATTTTAATAGGGGAAATCATTGATTTCCAGGAGAATGGGCCAGGTCAGATGTTCCCAGATTGCTTTGTGGAACACAGTGGTGGTCCAGAGTGAGGTCAGTAGTTCTCTAGTTCAGGCTGTGTTCCTCCCTTCTAGGTACTCAACTTTATTGACAGAAAAGTAGAAGAGTGGTGTTTTGCTTTGTTTTTAATATCATTTTTTCCCCTGAACCTGTTTTTGTAGTTGCTAAGGGATGTTTATACAACCAGGATTAATTCTTAATTAAGATACCGTACAAGGCCTATGACAATATTTGAAGACTCCCTAGGCTAATTCACTGGCTGCAGTAGATCTCCTGACTGCAGTATCCCAGTTTGTCAGTGGTGGCTTGTCTAGTAAGGATCTGTGGGAAATGTGTCTGGTTGGCTTTTCGTTTTGTGGTGTGGTTCTGTTGGGTTTTTTCCTCTAATTCCTTACCAAACAGCTGTTCTCTGGCACAAATAATTCACCAGTGGTTACAAAGACTGTGGAACTACCTGGTGCAGCTGTAGCCTGTCCCTCAGCAGCACTTTTTTTATGCCACACCTNTAATTCGTTACCAAACAGCTGTTCTCTGCTACCATGGCACAAATAATTCACCAGTGGTTACAAAGACTGTGGAACTACCTGGTGCAGCTGTAGCCTGTCCCTCAGCAGCACTTTTTTTATGCCACACCTATAGGCACTTGCTTCTGGGTTGAAGGGAAGCAGAGAGCAGATGTCAAAGAGCTGTCTCATCCTATTCTCCCTCTTGGCTGCCAGGACGGACAGTTTTTTTGCTTCTTTCAGATCACTTGTTGTAAAGGTCCTAAATCTTCTTATTTCACGGTTACAGTTACAGTCCCTCAAGGGAAAATGTCTGTCCAAGCAGATCAAAATCAGATTTAGAGGAGATTTTCTCACAGGAAGCAAGTTAACAGCTTGGAATTCTTTACCCAGTTTGGGATGTGCATGGTGCTCTTTTTCACAGTTCAGAGATATGCCACAAGACTATTCAGTTGTTTTGAACATTACCATTTCTACGTTTTTCCATGCATTTTTCTGTTAGACTGATTATTGTAGTGATATAGTAGGTACTATCAATAGTGGGAAAGATATAAGTTCCAAATTTTTTTGTTAATATTTCTGGGAAAAGAAGGGGATTAAAATAGAAAAAGATACAAAAAGGAACCCAAGCATATTTAATAAATATGAAATTATTATATACAATACCTGTTGTTATATCCCACATAAGCCTTGAAAGTTAGATAGTAAAATAATGATGATGTTCCATTTCTCAAATAATTTCTTTTCATTCTTTTCAATATAGAGATGTTTAGTTTTGAAATCAGTCTTATACTTAGCTTAAAAATCTCTCTAGACACATTGTACTCTGTTACACTTGTTGTATTTGGCTGGCCTTACTGACACTTTAGAAAGTGCAAAGATCACAAGTGATGGAAACTTAGACTCAATCAATTTAAGGGCAACTTACCAAAATAAACCACAGTCCATCAGGAGAACATAGTGTAGTTAATGTAAATCTTGGGAAAAAAAATACATAAATCCTGTATTTGAAAACTATCAAGAATGATGGCCTTCCCACATAATAACAGTTTTGAAATATTTCAGAAGTCAGTGAGCATAATAATAATTTATGTGTGCTGATACAATGGATATTGGCACATATGTTGATAGTGCTGAATAAATTAATTTAGCCACTGAAGCAAAGAAATACTTTTTATAAAAATCCTCAGTTTTTCTGGAAAGTATGGCATGAAGTCCTTCTAGTATTAAAAAGAAGCTATCAATGCCATGAATCAAAATTACATGCATTTTGGGGCTTTGAGTAACCTGGTCTAGTGAAAGGTGTCCCCACCCATTGCAGAGAGGCTGTAATTAGATGATCTCTAAGGTCCATTCCAACTCAAACTGTTCTATGATTCTAAGGATCAGTGAGAAGGTATATATGGAAAATTTCTTTTTTTATATGGAGTTCTGATAGTGCTTTTTATCAACACATTCAGAGATTCCCATCTTCTGTTAGATTTTTTTCTTTTTTTCCTTTTTTTTTTAAGTATGAAATCATACTAAGTTCTAGGTTGTGGACATTACTTGGAAGAGAAATCCTAGAAAGAATGTGGAAGACCTGCCAGACCTGGCTTTCTATGACAAAACAGCCTTAGACTGGCTGAATGGCAAGTGTTGAGTTCTTATTAAATGCATTAATTATTTATGGCTTTCAACTGTTCTTCAATTACGCAGAGCTTCTTAGTACGTGTTGTACTCTGAGATTAACAGTGTGTTACTGATTTATGTTTACAATTAGCAGCTTCTCTGGGGGAGGACAGAGCTATGTGATTTTGTGGGGTATTTTGTTTTTTGTTATATATAATACTCTCTAGTTATACGATCACTTATTGCGTCTGTTGTTGCTTTCCACTGATTTCCTGACAGTGCAGTGTTGGTGGCAAAAAGGTACAGGACAGCAAACTGAATCTATTTTTTTTATTTGCCTCTGACTGGAGTAATACTCATTTAATGTACTTTATAATGCTGTTTCATTTATTATAATAGCATTTTTCAGAGCAATAAAAGCTCTACACTTTGAAAAACTGCTCTCATCCCTACTGCTATGAGGTCTTATGTTCCTCTGGGGCCTGAAGCTCATTCTTTATAGTCTTTGGTACTGAATGTCTGTCTTTAGGCATTGGTACCTGAAGGAAATGGCTTTTCCCTTTTGCCTGTAGAGTAAATTAGTCTGGTTTTTATTATAATTTAAAGTTGGAAAGGAAGAGAAGCTTTGGGCTTCTAAGAATGCAGTAAAACCAATCTTTTGGAGAATGAGGGATCAAACAGAAATACAAGCCATTTGGTGTCCGAGAGGAGTTACTCATTTGGGCCATGTGAGTACCAGCAATAGTAGCCACAACCAACAATGTTGCCAGAAAAACATTACATAGATGTAATGAGGCATTTTTCATAGACATATCTGTTCTAAGTATGGACATTTGGCTATTAAATATTGCCAGACATACCCTGTAGTGACAGCAGATGTTCAGTTTATTGTTCTGTTGGATGAGGAAGGTGAGCAAAAAATAAATTGTAGATTGTTATCTAAACCATAAAGCATTGCTCATGGTCATGTATAACCTAATCTGAAATCTTTTTACTTAGATGAAGATTCAAACATAACTTATGCCTGTTGAAAGTTTATTCACTTAAATAGTTCCACTGAATAAACAGTAGCAGCTATTGAGTGATGGAAAATACATTACCATTAGGAGAATTTATTTGAACAAACAGAAGGTAATTTAAGGAGGTCGAGGAAGCTAGTCTACTTTTATATTGTTTAACTAGACTTTTTTCTCATTGCACCACTGAAATGTTGATGGGAATAGTTGTTAGCAATATTCATTTCCAAACGGATACCTTTCCCTTTTTTAATGGAAGGATAAATGCAGATTAAGATTAATTCACGTTCATCACCACTTCCACCCATGATTGATACATCTCAGCTGTTTTTATGAAACTTCTCTCCATGATCTCCTGAAGCTGAACGGGACAAGGACCTACCTCTTTTAGGTGCTTTGGAAATGTAGAAATAGTCCTGTGCTGCCATCTCCAGTGGTCTGAAGTCTGCTATGCTTTGCAGCATGAAAAATCAGTCTACTACAAGAATAGACAAAGAAGATGCACTTGTTTTCCAGCTACAGTTAGGTCCATTCACAGACTCATTCATGCTTATTTTATTTTCTGAAATATTTCAATTCTCTCTGTAGTGGGTTTTTATTTCAGCTTCAGAAAAGCCATTTTGTCATGAGAGAGCAGAAAAAATGAGATTCTCCTTACATGTCTAATATTGTAATTAAGTTCATACTCTTTGTTCTGTCCATCAATTCATACATATCTTTTAAGAATCAGCTTTCTAAGCAGATATTTAAGATAGTACAATCTTGTCCATTTGTAGGTTTCTGGTGAGTTTTGTCAACTGATTAAAGAGCAGTATTTAAAAAACACGCTCCAAGAAATCAAGCATGTATTTTTCTTAAATGGGTACTGTATGCAGAAATTAAAGCTATTTTCATAAGCACAGTCCTTTCTGTCACTTTATCTACAACTCTCAATTTCCTAGATTGTGCATTATAACAAAATCTATGATGGCCTTTTAATAGTAGGATATTTTTAAAAGAAATTAGTAAGTACATAAAGCTATTGTCATATATTAGTATGAAAATGACACCTCTGTGTTATGATTATTGCTCTTCTTGCATGAGGCACCTTGGTATTTTGTGATTAATTTAAAGGAAATTTTAGAATACATCAGGGTAATGGAGCCAACATTTGTATGAAAGGTAAAAGGGACTATAAGTACAATCAAAAAGTTGATTAGAAAGTCTCTTTCCAGAAGGCAGTGTTGAACTTAGTAAAAACTCTGTAGACAGGCCTGGTGGTGATTAGACATTAATTTTATTGGTACCAAACTTCAAACTTGATGTGAACTTGTGCCCTTATCTTATTAATGACTCAAGACCAAAATTTTAAGAAATGCTACTTTTTTTGCTACTTGGAGCAAGAATCCCAGTGCTTTGGCTAGAAGTCTCCCTAACAGGAGCTCTTTTCATGGTACTTGCCTAGATGGATAGTATTTTTCATCTGTATATACATCAGTATGTGTATATATGTGTATACACATCAGTATATGTGGAAAACTGTTTTCTCCTTTTGTTTTGCTTCTACAGACACATATACCAGTTTGCATTTTTAGATTCTTGTGAGGAAAAATATGAAAACCACATTTAAATCTATATAAGGGATGTGATACCTTTTTTGCAGCAACAATAATAGTGTTTTAATCATCTAAAACAGCATAAAATGCATATGTTATAATTTGCCATTTCAGTTCTTGTATGATGACTCTCCCAATGTTAAACTTTTTTGAGGATCCAGTCATTAACATGTTCAAATTTGTTTTGTAAAATAGATAATATCTATTCAAGTTGATGATACTTTATACAATTTAAGTTACATAATTTATGTTATCAATAATATGAGCTTTATTGTTGGCTGCACAAGTGCCCTTTTACCTTGCAGGTACTTGGTGAATACATCCCATGCTGTATTTCATGTTTTGAAGCATTTAAAATTACCAGTATTTTGACTACAATTGCATGCTGCCTATATGATGTACTGTAAAGTTACAGATTTTTGAAGAGCAATGCAAATACATCTCATTTAAAAATTAGTCTTTTTATACAATCTTACCAGCTACAACTGGAATAAAAATGAATGACCATGGTTTTAAAGGTAGCAAAAAGTCCCCAGAAGATGCAGAAATGTTCTTAAATGTATTTGGAAGAATGAATAAACACCTAAAAGGCAGCAGTGCACTGTTTCCCTTCTTAAACACTACCAAAAAACAGTTTTTAAGACTTCGACCTAGTGTATTTGTCCCAACTTTCCAGGAGATTATTGAGATTTTACTTAATTTGATAAAGTAGATGCCCTGAACTGAAAACTGAAATGAGTCTCACTGTTTGTCTGTTATTTTATGTTCAGTTTTACCACAAGGTATCACTGAAGTTGTCCTCTTTCACCAGTTGAACTATAATTCCCACTAAAATTAAGATTTTATTAATTCACATACATATTATTTTCTCAGTAGTGGATATTTCTTCATACTTTGCAAACAAATTAATAGTTCAATACATACTCTGTTAGGGTAGGCCTATAACTTGCATTGATACAAACACTAAAAATTTTAAAATGCAGTATGCTGTAGTTCAAAAGTTATTCATCCAGAACTGGTTTGATCAAAGTTCACTATATTGATGTTTTACATAAACTTTTGTAATTGTGAAACTGACGTATTAAGTTGTAACTTACTGTGTGTCTTCTTTGTATTTTTCTTGATCTTCAGCTTTTCAAAGCACCTTCCAAATGTTTCATTTTGGGTTTTTTTAAAAGGCTGCCAATTTGAAGCCATTTCCTCTAGAAAAATGAGTTCTTTGTACACTTTCCTCTTGTATGTTAAATGTTATAGTAAGCAAACAGGCACTTAACAGGGTTTAACACTAAAAATGTTAGTTGTTATATCATAGCTATCGTATTAATTTTGCACATAATAATTATTTAGCTATATAATCAAATGCTGGAAGACAACAAAAACTCTGAACTTAAATTCATGATTGGTTTTTCATGTGTCCTGTATTAGTTTTAGTTGGACTGTTCCTGATGCAGATAAGAAGTGTTTTGCTTTGCCTTTGTAGCTGTTTGAGATCACGGTGCCTCTGTCCCACGGCCCCAAGCCTGTCACGGTCAGTTTTGCCAACCACACGTCCTGCCGCTGCATGTCCAAGCTGGATGTTTACAGACAAGTCCACTCCATCATAAGACGTTCCTTGCCAGCAGCACAGACTCAGTAAGTGGGAGGCTTGTCTTTCCTTTCATGTTATGAGCAAGCCTGTGTAATCAGACTTAAAATACTGCTGGGAAGCATTCACAGTTAGGCTAGGTGAGCTATGCATAGCAGTAGCAGAATGAATTCTGCAAGCAGCCATTATTTTACACAAAGAGAATGTTACTAAATTAATGTTATTTTTTTACCCAGTAGATAAACTGGAGCAGGATGATTTAAAACTGAAGAATAACGTGTGTGGGATTTGCGTGATGAAAGAGCTACAATCCAATTGAGACTTTAAGAAAACATCAGTAAAATCAATTTCTTTTTAAAAGAAAAGCTAGAAATATCTTTGCAAATAATTAGGAGACATTTCTCTCTCAATCTATACTTTCATATTTAAAATGTTTATTTTATTCAAAATGTTTTTTTTAAAAAAAAAAGCTTGTTTTTTAGAGCATCTTCAACTTACGAATCTTTTTTGACATCTTCGTATGCTGGAGGTGCATGTAAAACAGAATGGGAGAGGGGAAGTAAAGGGTTAATTGGCCTTCCACAGAAGTAACATATTGATTTTTGTGTGTGTGTGTTATTTTGAATGAAGAGTGTCACAGAACAAATCTGGCACCAGAAATCTGGTTTTAAGTTATTAAAACACTTGAAGATCTCCTTCCTTAATTTAGAGGTCTGAGGGATGATTTTATGATGTGTAAATATCTAGGAGGTCAAAAATACATAATAGACTAACAGTTGCTTTAAGGAAGACTCAATAACTATAAGCCAAAGTGGAATGAATTTATATTTTTAATAAGGTGAATGAGTAGAACAAATTTCTCAGAGGTGTTAAGCATTTTCCTCAGTGATTTCATTCAGTTTAAGTCTAGATGTTTTCTGACACATTCCCAAACATAGATTATATTCTATTTGAGTTTAACTTATTTAATTTGTTCATCAAAACATGGATCATAAATAGTGGCTTGGAAATAAATCTATTAATAATTAGTTTAATTACATAATTAACAGATTATTTAGAGAACCCAAACCCAAGAGTCAATAATAAAGTCAAATTATGTTGACTCTCTCCAGCTTCCCAGTGTTTCTAAATGAAGAGCAATTTTAATTACCAGTGAAAAAGTCTATTCTAGCCAGGAAACAGCCACCTGTATTTGAGGGAGGTGAGAGTGCAGATACCAGACTTGGACCAGCTCTCACAGGTAGCTGTTTGTCCTGTAACTAAGGAATCACACTTCAACAAAGATAAGACAGCATAGTATAATACGAATAGACCAGAATATATAAAGGTCCTCTCTACTGTTATGTAATGTCTTTAAGCTTAAAATCTAAGGCTTTGTACAGTAAAACAGGCATAAGGGTTTGGTTTTTCATTCTCGTTGTTTGGTTTTATTTGGTTGGTTTGGGTTTTTTTAACAGAATACATTATATCTGTAAATTATCCATACTATTTCTCAAGCGGAATCAGGAGGCAGGCTACAGGAAACATGTGCCAAGGGAGGCAGCAAGAGTGAGACCATTAGCAGAATGAAATCAGGAAGCACCAGCTTGACAAAATGTGAGGCGAAGCAGGGTGATGTCAAACTGCAGCAGTCTTTGCAAGCAGTGATTTAGTGTGTTGAAGGGGAGTGGTGTACTTGAATGATGATCATGGAAGAATGTCCCAGCACCTGCATTTTTGAATGTGTGAGTAATGGTGCTCAGGGGAATGAAAAGTGCATCAAGTGTGTAATATAGGTGTTGTCTTAACAGATTGGTAGGATTTTAGAAATACTACAGAAACAATGAATAAATGACACAGCCCGGATACACGGAGTTAGGCTTGACTTGTTCAGAGATGTAATGTCAGCTGTGGTGATAAAGAAATTGCAAGCGGGGAAGATGAGATAATACACATAAATATTCTGTCAGTGATTCACCAGATAGCTCAGTTGACTCATTCTTTAAAAAGGCAACAGCTGCTGCCTTTGAATTTTTTGCTTTCTTTGATACCACTACCTTGGCTGCAAACTGTAGCAGAAAAAGAGGACTAAAGTGCTAACTTGTTTATTGTCTTTATTTTTAAAGGCATCATTGCTAAAGTTGAAATCTTTAGGTTCAAGAAAGCTGGCCAGAACCTGAGTGACTAATGAGAAAGTGTCGGCTAATGGCACATAAATTTCACATAAAGTGGAATGCAATCTGATAAACTGATTTTATTTTTTAAAGTTTTGTCTACAGCATTCGTTAGAAATTTATCTGCTGTCTCTTGACATCTTAAGTTTGGAAACATTTTTGTACTTCAAAAGACAACACATAAAATGATGTCTGTTACCATGCAGTATTTGGCATGCAAAAAAGTTTTTACACCATTCTTTTTTCTATGTGAAGTTTATGTTCTAGGGTTAGGTCTGTTTCCAAACTACATTAGCAAAGTACAAATATCAGCTTCTAGAAGTTGGAGCTAAAACTTGAAATGTGAGAAAGTTTTTTCAACAAATGGTTGAAAATCTCTGTAGTGGGTAGAACCTTTAGTAACAAATTTGACAGGAGTAAAGAAAAAGATTATGAATGAGCTGACACTCTTAGAAAGATATTTGCAATGGAGAGAAACTAAAGCAATCAACAGCTAGAATTGATTTTTTTTTCTCCTTGAGTTCTTATGGTAGTAAATCAACAGCATTTTTTAATTTCACAGGTGTCATGTGGCAAACAAGACCTGTCCAAAAAATCATATTTGGAATAATCAAATTTGCAGATGTTTGTCACAACATGATTTTGGTTTCTCTTCTCACCTTGGAGATTCTGGTAAGCACTTTTGCTTAAAAGACTTAATGTAGTTCTATGTTTAGATTCATCTAAAGACAAAGAAGTAGTAGTTATTTGTATCTTTTTCTGTATCAATACTACTGCTCGTTGTTGCCGGTCTTTTGAAATATGCTTGTTTTTGAAACACCATAAAAGCTATGGATTTGCTCATTTCTTCACATAAAAGTAGGTAGGAGAGTAGACAAAATTCTGGTAATAGTGTAACTTCTCTGCTGCTTTTGTAGACACATCTGAAGGATTCCATGTTTGTGGGCCAAACAAAGAGCTGGATGAAGAAACCTGTCAATGTGTCTGCAAAGGAGGCGTGCGGCCCTCGAGCTGTGGACCTCACAAAGAACTGGACAGATCATCATGTCAATGCATGTGCAAAAACAAACTTAGCCCTGCTTCCTGTGGGCCCAACAAGGAGTTTGATGAAGAAAAGTGCCAGTGTGTATGTAGAAAGTCCTGTCCTAGACATCAGCCGCTAAACCCTGCAAAATGCATCTGTGAATGTATAGAATCTCCCAATAAATGCTTCTTGAAAGGAAAAAGGTTCCATCATCAGACATGCAGGTAAAACCTCAGTTTTTATTTCTTTTATTGTGTTCAAGGCAAAAAATTTTGGGTTGTGCCATTAGCTGTCTTGTTGAATTGCTTTTTAGTCTTAAGTAAACAGTAAGCCTGTCTTCAGTTCAGTTTTGTCTTCTATGACTTAGATAATCTCTAAGAGGAAGCTACTTGGCATAGGAAGTATTTTAAAACATGTTTAGTTTCTAATACTCTTACTATTACTTCCTGGTACTTATTTTCCTTCTGGTGAAAAACAAGCTAAGAAGTGCCATAATGAATATCTGATGTTGATTTCAATATCTCTGTTGATTTAAAGACTTAGTATTTGAAGGAGGAAATTGAGTTTCAGCCTTTCTCTGTTGTGTTGTGGTTGAATATGATAAAGAGTTTGAATCACTTTCTCACTTCCAAGGACAGTATATGATAGGGTCATTTTACCTTTTTCTCTTTTCTAAGCTGTTTTTTTTTTGACTTTGTGTGGAGAAAGAAAGATTTGTATATGTTGTTACTTAATACTTCTGGACCCAGTAGTCCTACAGATGTTAGCACTTTCAAGGGAAATAGAGGGAACAATCTCTCCTCCTTAAGAAAAGACTTAGCATACGTTTCTCACTTTTTGGCTCTGTCCAGCACAAGCTGTCTCTAAAGGGAAAAACATCCTGCAACATCCTTTTAAGCTCTGAAAGATCCCTTGCTGGTTTATAACAGCATCAGTTATACAGTCGAATTTATATTATAAATATATATAAATATATGAGTTATATAAATTTATAAAACATAAATAGAGGTACAACTCTGCCCAGCTTTGTGCTAGATGTGCAAGCCCTAGACATGAGCATAATCCTGTTTTCATGTCCTAGCTCCCTGTGGAGACAAGTAGTCCTTGTAGCTTCTGGTTTTGAAGCACTAATACTTTTATGCTCTGTAACTAAAATGCCTCTACCTCTAGTGTTACACCCTGCTTCACATGAAAAGAATACAAAATCATCTACAAAGCAAAGAATGGGGGAAAAAACCAAACCTCAGCATACTGACTTTTAAGGTGATTTATGCTGTTTTATCAGCCCAAGAAATGGCATTTCCACTTGTTTCATCTGTGGACTTGTTAGACTGCCCACACTGACAATCTGGGCATTCTGCAGCAAAAAAATCCCAATTATTGACCATAAAGAAAAAGTTGCTCATGATTTTCCCAGCACTATGAATAGTGACTGAACATCTGTCTCAGCTCCAGTGTGCTCAGATTATGCTCATTGAAACAGACCTCTGTCACGTGAAAACACTCCGTAAACAGCATTCAGACCAAATCTTTTGAAAGGCCTGGTCTATTGTTCAGCAGTTTCCTAAGGAAACCACATTTTTGTAGTTACAATGACTGCTGCTATTCACCCTGTGCTACCACCTCTAAAATTTATTTTGGTCAGTTTTGGCTGGGCCAGATAACTAGGAACTTCATCTGCTAAGCACTTTAGAAGAGGAGAGGGACTTTCTTGCTGTGTTGAAAAGTCCCAAATAAGGATAAAACTGAAATAACCTGACCTTGACTGCTGCTGGACACAAATTCACATGGGAGAGGTGCTATGTAGCAGTCTCAGCTGCAAGTTGAAGTTCACAAGGAGGCATGAACCCTAAACAAAGTGACCTCCTCATGCTGAATGTTTGCATGACTGCTTTTCATTGTGTATAGCCATAGGTGTGTGGAAGAGTTTGGTTTTGCCTCTTTTTCTCTTATCTTACTTCATTCTACTGTCGTTCAGTACATGAAATGGTCTGAACTTTCATGGCAGAGGCAGCAAAAAAGTGAGTTCAGAGTTTCATCTACTTCATCTCTATGGAGTACCTTTTTCTCAGACTAGACCTACTGCTGGTTGCCTATTCACTCACAATATTAGATCCTTACACAAACCTTTTTTTTTGCCTTTTACCATCATTTCCCAACTTTAGGGGGAAAAGATCAGTTGGCCTTTAAGAGATTCCCATGAGCTGCTACACTGGTTTCAAATATCTATTAAGTGGCACAAAATAATGTTACTCCCTTAATTACTGAGATCACAGTGGTGAACTAATCTATGATAAATGACATTGAAAATGCTGAACAAGATGTGACTAGTTAATAAATGTCACATTTGCAGTCTTCCTCATTCCTTATTGCTTTCCTCACAGCCAGATTCATTGGTTGAACTAGATGGTGTGAATTAATGTAACTGTAGTGCAGACCTCATATCATAAACAAATTCTTGGAAAGTAGTAATTTAGTGTCCAAAACAAGCACACAACATGCTAATTTATTTGCAACAATAGGAAGAGTAGCCACAAGCCTGAAACAAGAATTACCTAGGGCAGAGGAGAGTGACATTGCAGTTAAGCATGCTGTATATGTGTAAGTAATAGATCATAATATCAGTGTTTCACAATCAGGCAAACATTATTTAAGTACAAATTTTAAGTATAACTATGCTGAAATTCAAGACATATACTTTTGTCTTTTGACTCATTGCCAGTGTCTGAAAAAAATCCCAGACTTGTACTTTGTCTCCATTATACACCAGAAAGTATTTAGCATTGTTATTGTAAGGTTATTTTGGGTCAAGTTCTTGTTTTAATAGAAAAATTAAATAGGAAAAGGAAGGGTTCAGGGACAACCAGAGATATTATCTTTGTATAAGTTCTATTTTTCAGTCAAGGAATTGGTGAGGAAAAATTCTGCTGCTGCACAGGTAGATGTGATTTGTTGTTCAATGCTGTATTTTTGTTAAACTTATTTTAATCAGGTAGACACTAATTCTGTTCTTTTTCCATTAAGATTTATCAGCAACATGATAAATCAGCTCTGGTTTTTCTTCAGAATGTACACAGATGCAATATGAATGTAGATATATTCCCACTGGCCTCAGAGATTGGCTGTGGGAATTTGCAACTTGGAAAATGTGTGTTCTCATTTTCAAGACCAGAGTCACAGTGTAACATACACAGACAAACCTCTCTCAGGCTTTTTACAGTAGTCATTAAGGTGAGAAACAGTCCTGGGTAGGAGGATGATAGATTTGATTATCACCTGATTCTAGATTACCACCTCCAGTTTACAGAATGCAGTAGGTAACAACAAGCCAATTTGAGTACAGAAATATATCTTATTTTCAAAAGGAAACTTAAAAAAGTACTGCTCAAGATTAGAATGTGACTACAACCAGCAGTGTAGTAAAAAAGGTCCATGTGTATCCTTTGCAACAGAATAATTTCTCTTCCGTATAATTCATTATTATTTCATTGTCTTTTGGGAAGGATAGTCTGACTAAAATTGTTGGAAGACCATAAAAAGTGAAAATATATGTACTTGTAGGAATTAAATATCCCATTGAGAAATGGCAATGTGAAGGCACACAGATTTCTGCTCCAGTTAAACATAAATGATCATGTTATATTAATGTCCACTTTTATTTTCCTTTGTTTAGTTGTTACAGACCTCCATGTACAGTGCGAACGAAACGCTGCGATGCTGGATTTTACTTCAGTGAAGAAGTGTGCCGCTGTGTACCTACATACTGGAAAAGACCACTTATGAATTAGTGAAGAGAGCACTACTTGCTATGCTGGTGTACATTTTTCCATTAGAACAGAAGAACAGCAGAGACTTTGCTAATATTTGGAATTAAATGTTCACCAGAGACCCTGTGGGGCTTTCAGAGACAGACTTGTGCTTTTCTCAAGATGTGGAAAGCAAATGTAGGAAACAACTGGGGCTCACATTTTGTAAAGAACTCAATAAGGACTTATTTTCTGTCAATGACCAAACAGCCTAGGTTCTCCTTCTTGTGATTTTTTTAAGAGATAATGACTATATAATTTATTTCCACTAAAACCATCGTGCAGCATTTCTGTTTATAGCAGTAACAATTGTTAAAGCTCACTGTGATCAATATTTTTTATATCATGCAAAGTATGTTTAAAATAAAATGGAAATTGTATTATATAATGGTGAGAATGTTTAATCATCTGCCTAAAAAGGAACTTGAATCAGCTCTATTTTCAGGGTTCTTAACAGGGAAAAAGGCAATAAGGAGAAAGCACTTTTATGAAGGAAGACTGCAGACATTTTCTCATACCTGTTATGTTTTCCGTTTGGAATAGAGTTATGCTAAGGGTTGTGTGAGCCAGTGGTATGTCTGTCTCTAGAATGAAAGTAGCAAAGAAGGTATACTTAATAACAATGAGAACATTGGAGATTCCGTACATTGCCCAAGTATAAGGACTATGTTTAAAGCACAGGAGCAACTACTCACATGCCAATATATTCATCTCCTATTTTATTTCTTGGTGGCATTCCCAAGGAAAAATATAAAGTAACGTCCATTCACAGTTATTGGTATGAAAGTGGAAATATCAACACTGCTTTTTATTTACTGTTACAGGCTACATTATAAATTTTACAGCTAAATCATACAAAATGCTTTGATGAGCTTTACTCTTATGTAGTCAATCAGATCTCTTGATCAATGTCTACAGATTGATCTGTAGATCAAATCAAATATTTTGAAGGGGGAAAAAAAATGTATTCCAATGGGGACATGAAAGGACTTGTACCAATCTGCTGTGGATTTACGTAGTCTCTATATTAAAAAAAGACTTTCAGAAAATGTGAAATCAAGCATCTACAATTTTAAAACAAGGTAAGATTTTTAACTTGCACGGGAAGAACAATCTATTCAAAGTTAAAATATATCAGAAGTTGGAAGGAAGTTCTTTACTTGCGGAAACTTTATTGGGTGCACAAGTGGAACAAGCAAAGCTGCAAAACAAGATTTCTGTGACAGGAATGGTCAGATCTGTAAAAATAATTGTAGACATCAGTGCTGGATCTAAGCAGCTGTTCTTAAAAGAGTTATTAATTAAATAGTATTGCATCCTAGAAAGTTGGCCAGGAGGGGTTGCTTTTCTAGATTCTTTGTATTTTATAGTTCCTAAAACAGAGTGAAAGTTCCTGTTACTTACTCAGTCCCCATGTGGGTTGAGGCAGGCTAACAGGATGAGAGATACTTTGAGACTTCACACCTTCCACTGTATGCCTGCTCTGCTCAGTGTTCTTCCTAAGAGGCCAGATATTTATTATCCACATAGGATAACAGGGTGAAGTTTAGGCATGCAAATACTGAAAAATGTCTTTATTACTATATTGCTTCAGCAATCAAATGCATGTAGAAATTTGGACAACAATTTAACATTGATGTACAACTTTAGCTATTATGACAACTCACACTTCCCATCAGTGGGATTAGTAGTCATGCAAATCATCAGTGTCTAAATTGGCAATGTCAACATAATAGCAAGAGGATAATGATCAAACTTAATTCAGTATTCCAAAAAATCCAAGCATCGGCTTAAAGGAAACATAAAATACCTTAAGAAATTAATTAAATAACAAAATTTAATGAAGACTTGAGAAAAAAAAACAAACCAAAACTGTAGGTGAAGATTTTAAATTTCTGTCCCTGCCCAATGCAGAAGAGAGGGAGTGAAGAAAAGGACAAACCAAATCTGGTACCAAGGAAGAGAGCCTAAGTAAGCAGGTATCTAACAGATAAAAAAGATGCTTTTGGTTACAAAGGAGGAAGGTACAAGTGAAGGCACGACAAAACCTACATTCCATCAGGTAATTCCATGTAGATTATAAAACGTGCGTGTTACAATACTATGCAAATAAAAAAACCCAAACTCTGCTAAACTGAGCAATGATCACATGTTTAAATTTTTTTAAAGGGTTCCTGAAAACAGCTAATAAACCCACGGTGGCTAAGCAGGTACTTGGGTTTCTACTGAGTGAGCATACCACACTCCAAAATGGTGAAACTCATCTGAGTAAGGGAGGGCAGACAGGAAGTTTGGAAATGAGACCAATGAACAAGAAGCTTCAACTTTATCACAAACATGAGCATTCAGTAAGACTTACTTCCTTGAACACATGTTTTTTCTGTTTCTTAGCTTTCCAAGTATTGCGACTTTTGGGCATAAATTATGGTAATCTCTAAGAAAATTATTATTTATAAAAAGCAAATTCCTGACTTGTAAAAGTTACCGCAAATCAGGTTTATGTCTGAGCAAAGTGACTAGTTAACCATTCTCAAAGTTATGTAGGTGCATAGAGTAATAAATACAAGCAGTTGGTAGCATTTTCTGATAATCAGGCTCTCCAATTCTACATTCCATGAGAATAATGTTATAAAAATTAATTATGAACAAGAACACAAATGTCAAAATTATTACCATTAGTATTGGATTCAGACTCTACAGATTCTATGTGATATAATGTGATCCCGTTTATCTCCATACTGTCATGAAATAATCTGTAGAACAGGTCTTCCTTGCATCTATTACATAAAGAAACTTATTGATCTATACTATTTTCAATTTTGAAGAGATATTTGATAATAATCTTGAAATTTTCATCTTTGCTTCAAACCTTAATATTCTTTAAAAAATATGAAAATAGGTTATACAGCTTAAAAGGAAGTTTGAAAAGATGGATAATTCTATATGCAAGTTATTCTGCACTAACTCCAAATAAAGAGCTTTTATTGTTATTTGTCTAAAATCCCTGTACCTTGTACAAAAATCACAAGGTGGTTGGGAGAGGGAAAGTGCATATAAGTGCAGTAAATCACATTTAATAGTAAACAGACTTATGCTTGCATTTCATCAGGAATTTACAGCAGTTTCTGTACTCTTTCAATATTATACTCTAGGGAGACCATAAATTATTCAGAGTAAACCTTCTTTACCTGCACTACCAGGGGGACATGCTATTTACAGTATGAGTGTTGTTAGTCAGCTGACATGTTTGTTTAATTCATGCTGAACAAGTGGATAGTAAATCAGCTCTCTCAGCTCTATTTGAAAGACCAGCATGAAATCTTGCATATGTACTGTATCATCTTGAAAGGCTTAGCGTTAGGATTGCTTTCACTATGCTCATTTTCAGTCTTTAGATCTCAGTTACAACTCCAGATACCCTTTAATTTTAACATATCTCCTATTTTTTTTTTATGCATAACCAGCTTTCACATCTATGCCAAAAGACAGGAATGGAATCATTTATGCAGTCAGTAAGCTCATCAACAGATTAACCTGAGGAATAGACTGTATTAGTTTAAATATTATTTTATATTTAATTTAAGGATATAGCCTTAAAATATTGTGCTTATAAAATATAGTTGATTTTGCATTATTCGGAGGTACAAAAGGTGACTCTCAGGTAGAAAAGTTTAAAAGTGGTAAGTTCTGAATTTTCAGAACTTTTTTATTTAGAAAATATGATATTTTAATAATTCTTTATATTATAGGATTTTTGCTTCCTTGAAAAAATGAAAATAATAGTTGATAATTTATTTATTAGCTTCTTTTTGTTCTCTTTCTCTTTTCCTTTTGCATTGCAGATAAAACTAATGGGAAAGAACACAGGAAAACCTTCTAATTGAGTGATGAAATAATAAGATCAAGTGGACCAGGTATTTAATTTTTTAAATTAATTAATATTAATGACTTGGAAGAACTAATAAAATTAGGCCACTTAAATACAAGTTTAAGACTCCGCAATACTCGAGAGGTCTTAAAAGCTCTGGAGAAATGAAAACTTTTTTTTAGGACACATATCTGAACTCGTTTTATCTGTACTTTTTTGTCCAAATATTGTAATGGAATGTGGACAGTAGAAAGCATTAGGAGATCACCAACTTTACAATTGCAAATTCTAAAATTTCATCAATTTATCATTAAGAAATTATATTTTATCTGTAGTCTGAATCTATGACTTGGGGGACTTTATTTCAGTTTGAGAATGTACTGAATTACAAAGAATAGCACATTCCAGAAAAAATAATAAATCTTAAAACACAGTGCTTTGCTCTTCTGTCTAAGCGTTTCTACTTCTCACAAACAACTACAGAAACCTCTAATAATTGTGTACTACCATTTATTTCCTTTTGTTCTCAGCAAAGCACTGTCACGAAAATAACATCTTGTAGATTCATGTATTTTTCCTGTTCCTGGGTGAGGATATTATATCCATTCCTGACGGACACTGACCTTTCAGCTGAGTTTCAGCAAACTCTTTATCCCTTTTCTACGTTTATAATCACTGAACTCTTCCCCTTTGCCCCCATTCTCAAATTACTTCTCTTAGATTTCTGGACCATATCTCAGTCTCCATTTAAAAATACCTGTATATCCCTGTCAGCCTTTCTCACATATCACTGTTAACTCTAACCCTTCTATTTCCCTTTTATATCCAATCTCTCACTAAAAATAGCATTGCTTTCTTGTCTATTATCATTAAAACCTCTTTCCTCTCTCTCTGTTAAATAATCATGCCAACATGGGGATTAATCTTATTTTAGACACCTGGGGTTGCTCTTCACTACACATACACAAAAGCAAGTGTTATAAAGAAGTCTGAAACTTCACATTCCAAGTTTGCAAATCCAATCTGTCCAAGCAACAATAATAAAAATTATTACAGTTAAGAGCTCCCCGAAGCAAACTTGCAAAAAAAAAGACAGATGCATTGATTACCCTAGCAGATACCACTTGAAACATAAAAGATAATTTATAAACTAAACTTAAAAAATTATGTCATTCTCCCTCTAAAGAATCCGAGCTTTAATTCTTCTGGATTCAGCATACTAACCCTGCAGTCTAACAGTGCACTCACCCAGTCCTCTGTCCAGCAGAGCATTTTAGAACTTAATTCAGCCTTGTAATAGAGTTTATGTTCATATCTCATTCATGATGTGAGGGGTAAAGAATCTTGGGTTCAAGGGCAGGTAAGGAGACTTCTCATATATGCCATAAAAACCCTGATGTCTGTGCTCTTCCTTAGCACAGATGTACCCACCACCTGCTTTACAGTGCTGTGAAGGCAGATGAAATGGGGTTATGGAATCTTTCTCAGAAGGATAATGTCATTTTTAAAGATCGATACTATTTTTAAGCTCAAATCTTATATCTAATGTATGTACTTTTCACTAGCCTGCACCCTGTCCAGTAGTTTGGATGCAGAGAGCTACAAAGTCACAGAACACTTTCGGCTCAGTATAGTCCATGGGTTACCATCAAGGTAGATACTATTGGTTTCAGCTTATCCAATCAGTTTTTGTAAATCCTTTAAGAGATACTTATTTTAAAATACAGCAAAGAACCTCTAATTGAAGCACAAAAATAACTTGGACTTTTATTGCTTTCAGAAAAAAAAAAATCTAATCATATGCGCAGACACTGCCTGGAAGCTTAGCTTGAAATAAACTCAAGAAAAAATTAAGTTTAAAAAAACAGACAACGAAATATATTTCTGACATTCAGTCGAATTAGTTACATCCACTAGAGGAAGAGCTAGTACTAACATTTAATTTCATTTCCAAACTATGAACAAAATGCAAATGCTTTGTATAGGGATTAGGCTTTTATCAAATGTAATTTCTAAAAATAAGAGAGTGAGTTTTCAAATACAAATGGTGTCATCTGTCAGGAAGATAGAAAGCTGTCTGATAGCACGCTCATATATTTATTTGAAAGAACAGACTGTGCAGCAATAAGATGTTTGGTATTGCTTCAAGTATATGTATAAAAGATCAGTATTCTTTTAAAAGATTAATAATAGTAGGTTACACATTATAGAATCCAAGTGGTAGAAGTTTCTGTTCATTCAGTACATAACTGCATTAAGTTTTAAAACATTCAGCTTTCATAATTGTAAGTCTTTATGTTTCAAAGATTTATGAGTTAACATTTCCCTTTATTATGTCATTGTTCTTTGAAACATGTAAGAAGTATGACATATAAGAATATGTCTTATAAAAATAAATTAAAACTTAATTTGAAAAACAGTCCTAAAATTATTTTTATTTTAGTAACTCTAACAATGATAAACAACCAGTGGGTGAACAAAACTTCACCTTTCCCACCCTACACTACCAGTTCAGTTATTCATTCTATGTCCAGTCAGGGTCCTGCAGAACTGTGCACGCAGATTCCTAAACCAGCATCCTCTCTCCAAGTGGAATCAGGAGAGAATCAGGAATGCAGCCACCAGCGCTGACAGATTTTGGCTTCTTTTGTGACTTGCCCATCAGACAGCTTCTAGGACCAGCCTGGAATGAGGATTAGGGGGTTCCTCAAACTCCCTAAAGGAAGAAAAATCGATACTCAAAAAAGTAAAAATAAATTAATTACTAAATAAATAAACTTGACCTCTGAGAAGACTATCAAGAAGAGGTTAGCTAAGGGCAAGTCAATACCATACATCTGCAGGAACAGGCTTGTTGCTGACATCACTGATTCTTTCTTCTGATTTAAATGGTATTATTCATTATGAATGGCATCACTGTAAGACTGTAATCAGTCTTCAGTGTAGCAAGGCCTGGTAAATGTCATCAAGCACTCTTGTTCTTTACAGGTTGTTCTAACATCATTGATTACTGAAGAAGGAAATATACTCAGAAATATTTTACCTGAAAACTCCAGGTTTCGCAGATAGGTAACTATAGCTGTTACAACTCTCTAGCTTGAGAAGACATCATTCATAAATTTTGTTCCCGTTTTTATGCCAAATGAAGCTGCAGATACCTGCTAGGATTCTTGTTAGGTCTCCCANACTTGAGAAGACGTCATCCATAAATTTGGATTCCTGTTCCAAATTTCATTTCCTGTTCCTGTTTTCATGCCAAATGAAGCTGCAGATATCTACTAGGATTCTTGTTAGGTCTCCCAGAGAGCCAGCAACATTGAGAAGTTCAAAGCAGGCCTCATGGAAAAAGGACTGAAAACTTGAGACAGAGAAAACTGAAAATCTCACCATTTATGAAATGTTAGTTAAGATTACGAGCATTTGAAATAACTTCCACTGACAGCAAAACCATTTATATAAGATTTGGGAAGTTGTGCAACACACAGTGAAATGCCATACCAAAACAGCTAAGCATTAAGCATACTCACCAGTCAGTGCTTAAAATTTCCTTCTCACTGAAGAATCTGTAAAGAGTAGGTTGAAAGGATACATAAAGGAAAAACATACAAGGGATTAGATCTGCAGCTGGTTGTATAATCATTATAAGCAATACCTAAATCCTAAACTTAGATCAAAAAAATTCCTTGTTATTTGCTCCTAATTCGTAGGAGGCAATTCCGAAGTAATTTTCCCTAACCTGAAGATGCACTTTGGCAAATGCCTAGAATGCAGTATATATCCCTAACTCTATCAAGGCATGTAAACTGATGACCTTTCTATTTATTCTGTGAAGTAAAATTCAGAAGTTATTCATAAAGTTCTAACAGCTTTATGCCCAAAACTCAAGTGAAAGGTTTTCTTCCTTCTGTTTAAGTTATTATACTTCATATGAAATAAATAAGTAAGATTCAAGTCAGAAGTGGAGAACATAATATTCTACTGTAAATTACTGTGGTTGACTTGAGCAGGATTCCAGTACTATTTATTTGTATTATATTTATTATATTTCTATTATATAGAAATTTCTATTATATATATAATATTATATATATTATATATATTATATATNGTCTTTGGGTAAGTGAGATCCAATGGTTCTTCAATGTACAAAGAAACTCCACATCTTTTTGTATTTTTGCTGTGGTTTCATTAATTCATTAATGAACAACAATTTCATTAATTGTTAGGGTAAATTGACACAGTTAGAACTTGCTTATACTTAAATTTCCAGCTGCCCTTCCCGGTGTGCACTTGATTATTTTGGAGTATTTCTTGGTTTACAATGCTTATTTAATGATTATTTAATACTTTNGACTATTTCCCACTTCTCACATTTTTCATGCTTCTTTTCTGTAGGATATGATATGCTTTACTGTTTTTGGGTAAGTGAGATGCAATGGTTCTTCAATGTACAAAGAAACTCCACATCTTTTTGTATTTTTGCTGTGGTTTCATTAATTCATTAATGAACAACAATTTCATTAATTGTTAGGGTAAATTGACACAGTTAGAACTTGCTTATACTTAAATTTCCAGCTGCCCTTCCCGGTGTGCACTTGATTATTTTGGAGTATTTCTTGGTTTACAATGCTTATTTAATGATTATTTAATACTTTGCCGGCCAGCCTTCGCGAACAAAGATCCGGGGAAGGCCTCTTTTTCCTTTCAGACCTCCCAGCCTGCGCACTGGATTTTTTAGGTGAGACACAGGGCGCGCAGATCTGAGCCCACCCTTTAATCCCGAGGTTCAATCTGCCGGGCCAAAGCGAGTCTTGGACAGTGGCAGTGAGGTCCTCCTCAGGACGTAGGCAGATTGCCCCCTTGCAGGGCTAACGAGCTCTGCCTGCCCGGGGAGTATCCCAGCCGGGAATCGAACCCGGGCCCCGGCAATTACTGTGCCGTGTGCTTAACCACTACACCACCGGGGGCTCCCATTTAATACTTTACATACCTCGATGAAAGCAATACATTTCCATTTCCTAAACTGTCATCTTCACATGCAGTAAGGTATAACCACTAAAAGAATTCCAAAAAGAAAACCATTTTGGATAAAAAAACCTCTTTAATTAAACTTCAGTGGTTTAAAATCTATTAAAAAAGTGAATGAGACAGTAGTTATTCAACTGTTATTCAACTTACGTCAGTAATAAAAGTCTGAATTTTTTTTTCCTTCAAACCATCCAGGAAGATCAGAGGTCTGAAAGGCAAAATACTACATTATTTATATACAAGACCACTGTGAGCCGGGGCAGAGCTCAGGGCTAACAGCTGCTGTGTGCTGGGCACTTCGGCCAACCCGCACCTTGAACGCTGCATCTTCCACTCACCTTACAAAATATGCCTTCCTGGAATGACTTCCATAAGGATTTATGGATGCTCATGCAAACCAAGAACACATTTTAGTGTTGTGCTTTGTATGAAAGAATGAAACACACTTGTATATTCACAGTGCTTAGCAGCAATACCGAGTAATTGACACATCACATTCTGGTGGGATGTCTTGAGGTGATGAATGTTTAACTTGTTTTCAGATGTGAGAAAAAAGGTGGAAAATCCATCTTTGTGCTTCTCATCCCACACTTTGAATACTAAAGAAAATATAGGACTCTAAGGAAAAGGATGGATTCACAAATCTAGCAATTCTCTTAGTGAGCTTCAAAAATACTTAATCTGAATTTATGTGAGATAGAGATCTACAGTCGATCATGAAACTATTTTACATCTTATTTGCATTGTTTCCAATGAAGCTGTCTGCTCAATGAGAACACTTTTAATTTGACATTTTCTTGCAGTAAAAACCTGTCATTGAAGCAATTAGATTATGTTCTTCTTGCCTATCTTCAAGACCCAAACGTGTTAATTAATACTTAACACTCGCATGTCCAAATTTATCTTAGCAGAAATAAAAAAAAAAAAAGTAAGTGCCTTTCAAAGACAGAAAACTTTCAGGAATTGATGAGAGCAGATCTGTTCTACCTCTAAAGCCTTGAAAGTTTGTTTTTCCCCTTTGATATTGTTAATATATCCTTATTACTTGAATTGCCTACATTTTCTTTTGTCTTTTCACCAAACAATCATTGACCTAAACTTTCATCTGCTGAATAGAAAACTGTAAGCAGAGAAAGTTGCTGAGCTGGATCTTTCAATTTGCTGACACACACTGTGTATGAGAAAAGCATCAAATATGCCCTTAATGCATTTTTTTAAATAATGTTGCAAATGAGAATTTCTTTGTTTAGTTAGAATTCTGGCACATTCTGTTTTACTCCCAGATTACACCAAACATACGCATTTCCAACAGATCTATTCTCCCTCTTGTGCCAAAATACAGGAAAAAAAAAGGTTAAACATATTGTCTAGAAATACTTGTATATACACACACGCGAGAGCACTGCAAGGTTTTCATATAACTCCATAAAATCATCACTCCAGTACCATTTATGTATTTCATGCATTTTCAACAGATAAAAAAAATCTTTAATGACAGATGCATTGAAAAAATAAACCCTATAGAAATGTTTTCTTTTGCATTTCAGACCAGAATTAGGCTGTTTTCTAAATAGCCTATAAACTGCAGACTAATTCCCATGACAAGAAACAAGCAAGACATATCCTCTATTTCACTGCAAAATTTGATGAGAATTAGAAATGCATGAAGTTCTGCACAACCAGGTACTAAAATCTGGTGTCCAGCAGTAGTGCAATAGGCTTTCTCACTATATTTTGTCTAATTCATATCTAATATGTGGTTTATATGTAGTCTGATCCCCTGTAATGTTAACAATACAGCCACTGGCCAGCTTTTCTGATCCACTTCTATCATTTTCCTGCAGCGACAGTTTCTGTGAGGAACACCAGTATCTTCACAAAAGCAAAGCAGCAATCTCCCTTTTGGCACAGTTTGGTTCATGCATTCTTCTGTATGGACTCTCATAACCCCACATCTATACACATCCTGCTAAGCAGCATCCAAAAAAATCTGTATCATGGTCCAGAAAAGGGAAGTTGTTGCCTTTGAAAGACAGGATGAGAGACACTGAGAAAAAATAATTCATAACAGTCCTGGATCTGTAGTAAAACCATCTGTTCCCCTTCCCCCAAAGGTGCCAGAATTGTAGCTCAGTAAGCCTATTTTTTTTTCTTCTCATTGCTTTCTATTGAAATCAATTATTTCAGTCACTTTGTACAGAGAAGTAGGTCTTGAATTCTAACATGCTTTTATTGGGAAGTGCTTCCTTGGCAGAATTTAGATAACTAGCTTCCAAATCGAGCAAAAAGATGCTTAAACTATAGCATAGTTCTTTATGACCTCTCACAATTACGTCCATTTTTAGTGAAAGATCAAGAGAGGAATTATGTTTTTATTTATTGTTTAAAAGAAAAAAATAAAAAGAAATGGAATATTCACTTCAAAGTATTGCATAAATGTGCATGTATATACACACACGCACACACATACATATATATATATTTATATGACGTGTATATAGTTTACATGTAACTAGAGTAAAAGCAAAAGACAAAAAAAACCCCAGAGATTTGATTTTGGAGGGAAATCTGGGTGAAACTTGTTTTGAACTCCTTCATATTTTGCTAGATAAAATACCATTACAGGTACATACAAAAATAAGATTGCCAGGAATAGAAAATATATCTTTCCAAATATCATAATTTCCTTAGAGTAGGAATGACAACATTGTAACCTGAGAAATGATTCCTCTGCTAGGTCTTAGAGCAAGACTGGTAATCTCAGGTACTGCAGCAGTTTGCAAACCTTTTCAAGTGTGTCCCGTGATACATCATCTCCTCAGTATCTATTATGAATGACTTAGAGAAAATGGGAGTTTTTTACCTATTATTATACAATGGGTAAGAGAACATATGTTTAGCTTTTTGTAAGAAAGTGTATTTTAAGTAGTATTTCCTGAAATTAATTTTATGTAAAATGGTACATCAAGTCTCTCTGAGTTTCTGCCACCTTTTACTTCACCACTTAATTTCTTGTGCAATCACCGTGTAGGGATTTCTCTCCCACCATTGTTTCTATAGTTGTTAATTGATTCCCTGTTCATCTCTCCACTTCCAAAACTGCAGCAAACTGCTGTTTGCCCCTGGATCATACCACAGCCAGTGTTGGAGCATCCAGCCTCTGGGATGGCATCCAGCCTTTCTCTGCCTGCAATCATAGTAAGCTGTCATAAGAAGTGACATCACATAATGGTGTGCCACTGAATGTGGCATCACATAGTTTCTCTCCTAATAAAGCAGCTCAGACCCAAAATTGAGCACAGTGATTTTGAACTTCAGATAATGACATTGCAGGACATTTAGCATCTCCTCTAATGAGACTCACCTTCTCTTTGATAAGATGTGGTAATGAAAATATCAGTCTTCCCTCTATTCTGTATACAGCTTCTCCCACTTTGAATTAGTTGTTGAGCAACAGAGATCAAACTCTCAGTTCTGGTCTCTGCAGCAATTTTCTCAATCTCTGCAGGTGAATAAGAAAAAAGTACTCTGCTGAATGCAGTTTTGCCTTTCCAATCTCATTTTTGCCTTTCTCATCTCATCATTAGGGAAGCTGGTGAAGGATCTTACAACTGAAGACTGAAAGTTACACCACTGGGCATAAAATTCTGATTAAATTAGCATGATTGTAGTGATTATATAGGACATAGATACAGTAAAAAATTAGTAAGTAGTTTTCATTCTTTTAAGCAAATGCAAAATATTTCTAAGCTCGTTTACTTCCCAAGTACAAACTTGTATAGTAGTTGCTTACACAGGGTATATAATTCCAGCTGTCTTTCTGCACAGCATGGTGAAACTGTACAACTTGGGTATGAAAACAGGAAAAATGATTACTTTGGATCAAAGCCCTCCACGTTTTTTTCTTTGGTAGGAACATAGGAAAATTATGTGATGTTATACTCCATTCATTAGTATCACGTTTGCTGGGTAGTCAAGTAACCACTTGTTTCTAGGTGGATGACTGTGCCAGGAGCATTTTTTTGGCATAAACTAAATGCATATTTGACACTTACTTCTGCGTCACTTAGTATGCCTTCCAGAAATATTTTAAATAGTGGGTCTAGGAATGCTAATTATGCATCATTCAGCATTGCAAAACATATTTTTTAGCAATTACCGTCTTTAAATATTTAATCCAATTTTGCCCAATATTTGGAATACAAAATAACTGAACAATCTCATTTTCAGCTTCAAAGTATTGGCAAAAATTAGCTTCTTAAAAAAGCTGCCTGTAAGATCTTATAGGGCAATAGAGTCCAACCCAGATTATGTGCCAAGCTGGCTCCAGAGAAACCCTCTAATTAATTAAAGCATCTCAAAAGTCAATAGGAAATCCAAATTAGACATCCAAAAACTCATAAAAGATGATGGGATCAATAGCCTAACAGAAGTACATCTGCGCCAGTGCAGGCCAAAAACCAAGAGGAGTTGGAAGGCATTGTGTATCTGGAAAACTGATTCAGTTGCCATCACAGAAACAGTTCAGGGCCCCTCAGCACAAGACACTGAGGTCCAGAGAAGGGCAATGAAGCTGGTGAAGGATCTGGAGAACAAGTTTTATGAGGAGTGGCTCAAGGAGCTGGGGGTGTTTAACCTGGAGAAAAGGAGGCTTGGGGAGATGATCTGGCTCTCTACAACTGCCCGAAAAGAGTTTTAGTGGGGAGGGAATAGCTCTCTGAAATAAGCAATAAGCTGAGAGGAAATGGCCTCAAATTGAACCAGGGGAGGTTTAGATTGGATACTATGAAAAATTTCTTCACCAAAAGGGTTTTCAAGCCCTGGAACAGGATGACAGAGGGAATTGGTTGAGTCGCCATTGATGGAGGTATTTAAAAGACGTGTAGATGTGGCACTTAGGGACATGGTTTTTTGCTGGACTTGGCAGCGCTAGCTTTAGTTTGGACTTGATGATTTTAGAGGTTTTTTTTCCAATCTAAATGATTCTATGATTCCTTGATTCCTTGAACCCAGACTCCTTCCCAAAAATTTCACAATTTGGCACAGAAGAGAAATTATACCCAGCTATGGCCAAAAGTGCTTGAGAAACAAGGGTGGTATTAAATCTCAGATGTTTAACAATTCTGTTGACCAATCCAGAAGAAATGGACTTATTCATGCTGTTTTATTAACTAAGAGACAATATTTCATTATTCATGTGAATACACTAATACCATTGAATAGTTAGTAGAGTATTAAAAGGTGATTTCTGAGACTAAGCATAGCAAAAGCCTTGTTTCAGACACCAAGCATAGCTTCAAGCTGTCAGGTATAAATGGAAAGCCTAGAGAAGACCAGGATTCATTTGGATATTTAAGATGCCACTGGACATCTCTCTAAGCATTTGGATTCAATGCTGAACTTTTACTTTCTCTTACCTTTTTATTACATTAATTTCTTTACTTGTTTCTGTCTGAAATACTTAATTATTCAATTACATTACTTAGCTAATTTAGATATTATTAAAATTTTATAACGTTCTTATCCTAAGTGAATTCAATACATAGTTTTAATATTGTTTCGTCTCCATAGGTCGATAAGCTTCCCAAATGCCAAGTAGTCTATTTTAGCAAGTCAGTATTTTTATGCTTATACAAAGACACCCCTTGTGAAAACAACTTATTCGAGGAATATTATCCTATACAACATTCATATTAACAATCTTCTCTGGTACTGACTCTAATCCCACAAATAGCATTTTGAATGGACTCCATCATTGTCTGTGTCTCCTCTTACACCTGACAAGGCATTTGATCTCATACAATATGTAGCACTTGCTATTGTTCCAAAAAATGCTTCTATTGGCTTTTCTGTGTGAACGGTTTCTGAAAATCATGATGGTTGAATTTGTGGTCAAGTCAGTCATTCTGAGAAAGCTCATAAAATCCCAAGAGACTTGCAAAGAACAATCAATACCTACATCAGGAAGCAAAAAGGAAGTGCCAACCCAGTGGAAATTTATTTATGACATGTTTGAAGTCTGTTAAAATAACAAAACACTGGACCTTAACAGTCAAATAGGGCATATACAAAGGCAATGAAATTAAATCTTATTTTCAACAAGGGAATGATATTCAAGTGACTATTAAAAATTGATTTTTTTTAAGGTCACTCCTATAAAAGTTAAAACAAAAAGGTAAATGTGATCATATAAATTACATTAGGCATCATTGAGAAACTTTCCTTGAACTATATCCTGGCAGGAAATTGGCTAAATGTAGCCCCTTGGCGCCAAGGAGGTCATGAGCTCTGCGTCAGTGCTAATTCATTTTTTCTGACCGCATTGTGTTGGGAAATCCTGATTCCCAGTGCTGAAGTGTAAAACAAGACTTTGAACTCTATGGGATTATTGCTATAATATGCCAAGGATTAACAAAATTTCATTTCCTTAAACAGGCAAGGAGTGTATTTACACAGAAAATGTTCCATGTATCAGTAATTTTTTTTTTTTTGCAAAAGTTTCTGACAATTTTCTCTTCTGAAATGAAAATTGTACTTGGAATTAAAATACTTGATACAATGTAATTTTCTCTTTTATTTTTTTTTGTCTCTGAAGATATAACCAAAAAGAAAACATTCTTAAAGCAAAAATAGCCTATAACCATCTTTCAAGAATCTGACAATGGCAAACAGATATTCACCAAAAAAAAAGCTAATTCTTATTTACAAGAAGACCACAAAGATAATTAATCCAAGTGTGAGCACAGTGGAGACCAAAACCACCACACCAACAGGCTTTGCCTCCCAGTTAAACTTGCATTTAAGCCTTAGCTTTGCTAAGGAGAAGACAATCTGGAACCTAAGTCCTCAGAAGGTGAAAAATGTAGCGATACCTCAGCAGTTAAACTCCACTGTTAAAAATCTGCGAATTGTATTGTCCAGATAAATCAGTTTATGAATAAAAGTGACAAAGACTGTGGTAAAATACTCTCAAAAGTAAAGGTTCACCGTGCTTACAGTAAGCACACATCCCTCAACAGCCCACCTGCAGCACTCTACTGGCACTGGCTCTGAGTATGCCCAGCTTTAGGTTATACAGTGAATGTTGTGGCTGTGTTAAATGGAATTAGGGATAATTCTGGAATGTTTCACTTCAGTGAGAAAAGATAATGCTCTTTTCAACCAGTATGCAACTACTGTGCATGTGTAAAAAATGGCTAGAATTCTGGACACTGTAAACTGCTTTACAAATTTTCAAATCTTTGCAGACCCTCCTTGAAGACTCCCAACAGCTTCACCTGCTCCATGTAGCAGTGTTCATTGTTTGTTTAGACAGAGCTGTGCTGAGCTACTTCTATTCTATCCTCAGGTTCCTCTATAAGAGGAAATAGGAAGGAAATGCCGCTAGTATCCCTAAACAAGTCATGAGAGTCATTTTTTCTCTGCACTGCAGGTAGTGAACTTTAGAGAGTCACACCTGTAATGGCATCCCAGGCATACTCCTCCTGCATCCACTGCCACCCACAAGGAAGCCTTCTGAAATGATTCTTGCAGAATCTAGGATAAAAGGATGTCTTGAGTAGCAGAGCACAGAGATTTAGATAAGGCAGAAGATCTTTTCCTGGTGCTAAAATGCTGTGGCACAGTGCACAGTAGGACACACAGGAGTTCTAAGAGTTAGGTCATATATCTATCATCAGCAAGGAGGAGGGCCAATCCCACCAAAACATATATAAACTGTAAAGTTATTCTAGGAGGACAAAGTATATTTCTCCACCATGTCAAGAATTATGATTTTGGGTGATGTTGGGGAAAAAGTTGGCTGCCAATCGCATACAGGCGGTGATCTCTTTCTTGCCCTTATGTGGCACTTCAACCCTGACAGGCAGATAATTGTCAGAAATAGAATATATAAAATTTGCAGACACCCCAGCCCTTGGTGAAAATATTATGAAAGCTTTTGTGGTTGAGTTGTCTATCCTCTCCTTTCTCTGAATACAGTAGTCAACAGTAGCTAATACCTCTTGGAAAAAAAAGGTCTAATAAAATTTGTCTCCAGTTGCTTGTGAAAAGGCAATAGTCATTCAGAGCTGTTGGCTCTTTTCCACAGTGTCTTAAATTCTGCCTTTGGAAAGCAGATTTTCTCCAAGCTCTTTGGAGAACAATACTTTCTCACTAAAGCCAGTGCAGTAACTTCTATTAACATCCAGTGTATGTAATGCACTTTTAACACAGCCTTTAACCCCCTTCCAGACGTCACTGCTTGGTTCTTGCAAGCAAGAAGCCATTTACTATTATTTTGTATCCACGAGTTGTCCAAGAATGACATTCAGGAAACATTGGGCCACAGTAGTAAAGGCAAGGCTAGCTGTTTATGTATTTGTACAGAGAATCATTTAGGTTGGAACACACTTCTAAGGTTATTGAGTCCAACTGTCAACCCAGCACTGCCACATCCACTACTAAACCCCATCCAGCAGCAAGTGTACGCATTTGTGAACACTTCTAAGGATAGGGATTCTCCCACTTCCCTGAGCATCCTGATTCAATGCTTGACCACCTTTTCAGTAAAGAAATTTTTCCCTAATATCCAGTATCTAGACCTCCCTTGGAATATGAGCTTGTCCTATTGCTTGTTACCTGGGACAAAAGATGGACCCCCATTGAAAAGACCTAGAACATACATAGAACATGTCTTTTGGTCAGAGGAAAACTGAGAAGTTTATGTAGCACCCTATGCAAAGGAGGGGAAGTTCCCCGGATAGGAACTCCCTACTAGCATCAGATTTCATTCCCAGAATCAAATTGACTCAGCAAAAAGAAGTTTGTGAGTCCATGGAACAAAAGTTTTAATTCCCTCAGCACAAAACAAGCTGTAAAACACTCCACTGCTCCACAGCATGTTTAGAGTGTTTAATACAAAACACAAACCACAATGTCCACAGCTGGCACAGAAGGCACATGCCTTATGCTTGAACTGAGTTAGGGACATTAAAAAAAACCCTTCTAATTCTGGTAATGTGATCAGGTATCTTATCTAAGCTTATATTACTTTAGGAAGATACATCATCGAAAAACATACATTGTACTTTATTCTACTTTTTCCCCCCTTTATTTCTCATCCCATTTTCTGAAATAGCTGCTGCCAGATTGAAATGGGAAACTCTTGAGAGCACCTCTCCAATTTCCACCCGTAATCCATTTAGCATATGTTACATACTGAGTTTATTTTGCCATCATTAGGGAGGTGGTTTCCATTGCCACTTGTCCATAATAATTAGCTATCTGGCTTGTGCAGATTTTTAGCATCACTATTTAAAAGTGATTCAAAATACTACTCTTGTTTGGGGCTAGTACAGGTTACCTCATGCAAACAGATCTTGTTCTCTTCTTTATCTAAAGAATCTTTTTGTTTATTTGTTTTAATTTCCTTGCAAAGGTCGCTTCAGCTTGACTTCTGGCAATTCTAACCTCTTCCTACTTTCTCTGACCTACAAGATAAAGCTTTCTTTCATGCTGTCTTTAGGGCAGGAGGGAAGAGGTTCTTTCTCAGGTCACTATCCATCCAGATAAGCCTGGAAACCTTTCTTTGAAGCGTGATGAGCTTGGGGTGTTTTACATTTTGACTTGCAATCCTTTTCTGCATTCGAGTCCTTGACCTATTTAGTTCAAGGTAATTAAATCAGTATATTTGAAATTTTCTCTTAAAACATAATTTTGCTTTTTTCATACTTCTATTTTCTACTGATATTTTTGTCTGTTTTAGCATCTGGAAATATTTTTCAAAAAACATACTTAGTAATTCTTTTAGTTTCTCACTATACATTGAATATATATGTATCTAAGCCAAAAAAATATTTTACTAATATGAACGTTATTAGACATATCCATGCCCACACACCGAAGAATGTCCACACATGTTATAAGGGGTATTTAAGCACACATCAGTATTGCAGTGCAGCTCTCCACAAATGCAGGGATTGTTTTGGTCCCCCACGCTTACAGCATGATGTTTATTCTCCTTTAAATGATATATACAACTTTAGACCTAAGCATAATGTCCCTCTTCAAGTCAATGACTGCGAACTTCAGGTTAAGGGCTGCCCCACATGCATCTTGTAGGTCAGACAAAACGCACTTTAGGTGTTGTCCCACATCCCGAGGATGTTATTTGATGTGTCAACATTACAGTTTTTCTTTTTATTAGTCCCAGGAGTTGCACTAATTTTGACAGCTGCTAAACTCGTTTTCCTGCATTTTAAATGTTCTAAGACAATCATCATAAAGGGACAAATCCTGCTTGGCTTTGCGAAGGAGAAAGGCTTTGCGCAAGCCTTTTAAAACGTGATGAAAGCAAAATGATTGTTAAGACTTTATGGTTTGTTTGGATTTTTCTTTCCATTCAAAGCAAGGCAAAGTACCCAAGAAATGGTCTTTGTTCCTCTTTTTCCCTGCCCACAAAATTAAGAAGGAAACTACCTAAGCACTGACCTTTAAAAGTGCGTATTCTGACAGTTTCTAAACTAAGGATAAGCATTTGTTTAATTAAGCAACTTCTGAAGACAATTACAGAAACAAATCACTAATGTAAGTATTTAAGCAAATCTCTTCTGAGGCAATCTCTTAGACTTAAAATTTAATTTAAAATTAAAGGGAATATAAATATATATTTTTAATGGAAATAGGAGCCATGCTTTATGCTACTGCTTTTCCAGAATATGTATCATCTTAGCTTTTTCATATATCTCATATACGCTATGGGAGAGATGTTGGAAAAGCCCCCCAAAAATACAAAAAACCACAGTAGTAGATCTTTTTTTTTGAAAGTGAACAAAATGGAAAGAGCAAGAATTACCTCACAGGATGCACCCACTGCAGAAAAGGAGTAGTACATTTTGACAAGAAGATTTGTGAAATGCGTTTCAAAAGAGGAACTGAAGATGTTCATCCTTCCAGAGGATCCACCATCCTTTAGGATAAAGCAGCAAGTAGAGAACATGGTTTAAAATCTGGTTAACAAAATGAAGCATCTGAACTACTATCATAACCTAAGCTCTACACTGCATTCATTTCTTGGAGGTAAAGGATTCTTTTGAATTATTATCCAAAAGCAAGTCTAGCAGTGAGTTTTAAAGGCCAGAATCTAAAGACCTTGCATATACTGTCTAAGATCTTACTTTCCCCCTCATTTTCACCCCATGGAGCTATTCAAAATACTGATATTCACATGTGAACCCAACCAACAGGCTGGTTTCACAGAAATTAACAATCCTACTTATGACTAATCCTACTTGTTTTATTTCTCATTATCCTATTCTGATTTGATTGGTTGTAAATTAAACTAATTTCCCCAAGTCATGTCTGTTTTGCTCATTAGGGTTCCTGCTAAATGATCTCTGCCTGTCCTTATCTCAACCCACAAGTTTTTTGTTATATTTTCTCTCTCCTCTCCTGTTGAGAAAGGGAGTGATAAGGTGGCTTTGGTGGGCACCTGGGGCCCATATTTATTTGCATTAAGTGAAACTTCATATGCCTGCTAGACTGTAAGAAATACGTCAATTTCCCTTCTTTGGCTTGTAGCAATCTGTTCATTGAGAAGCAAAGAAGGACTCTCAAAAAGCTACTCAGAGGCGAGAAATGAAATGCAATTAATCTCCCAAGTCTTTGCTTGTACATATTCTACTGAGTAAAGACAGTAAGTGCAATTATTATTTAAAGCTTCCCAGTAGAGGGAAGAAAGGAGTTAAGAAAATTATGTTCAAAAATTTATGGGTGGCAATACTGATTGTACACGGTCTGATCAGAAATACTGTTGAACTCTGATAAATGCTGGTTTTTTGTTAATTAGTGGATGATACATTTTAAAACTTCCATAAATTATCATTTTTCCTACAAACTAAATTATATTTTCAGTTACATATTGATACATTGTGATGACATCAAGATAGAGTCACTAAATAGCAGTCAGAAGAAGTTATCTGCAGGTGACACAGACTCGTGCCAACAGCTGAATGGGGTTAATACAAGCAGATGCCTACTAAATGGGTTGCTCTATCTAAGCATATTTCTTACCCTGTAGCTGACATCCTTTGAAGCTAAGTCTCAAGGCAAATATTTGATTTTATCAGCCATAGGAAAATGGGCTTGAATTTCCCTCTTCAGGTCTATGACTTCATGAAGAAATAGTTCATGCTCCCTTGCAATCTAAAGTTACACCATAGCCTTACTCAACATTCACACACAAAACCCTCAACACCACCATAAGAGTCATGTCCTGAGATACTGTCATCTGGCGGCAGAACTGAAGGCAGAATCAAAAAAGACTTAAAGGCTATTTAAAAAGCTTTTCTTTAACAGTTCCCTTAAAGGCATTTCCTTCCATTGTCTTTTGAAAGCTATGTCAACTGTCCATTGTTCTTCATGGACTGGGCTGACAGCAAAATTTTTATATGTGCCTAAATTTCAGTGTTATTTTCCTTTTTCAATGACATTTAACTTCCAAACTGCTCAAATAACTTTCAGGACTGGGATTACAACACTTTGAAACTGGTTTTATGTTGTTATTTACAAATCATAAGCCAGTGCTGAAGAACACCTGTTTTCCGAGGGTCAGCAACCTAATGCAGCACTTTAGTGGGTTCAGGTCATTTTTCCCAGCTCCATAGTACAGCTCCATGCACATGTAATTTTCACAACAAATACTTCATCTCTTCAGTACTTGTTTTGAGCTAGACTAGCATCTTTGCAAATTTGGATTATTTCCCCATAGTTTATAATTAAGTAAATGTATTTCAACTTCAACGCTTTTACTAACCTTTTCCATCTGTTACATGTTTCTGAAATACTTTCATGTGTTTTTAAAAAACATTCTAATCTCTCATTCTCACTCACTTATGGCTTCCTTCTAGGTCATTTTTATCTGAAAATATGCTATATATTCTTTTTATTCTGTTATTCAAGACATTAATTAATATCAAGTAATGCCAGATTTCAGTTGTATGATTGAGGAATGATTAATACATCCCAAGATGCAGCTGTAACCTATTTCATCTCATAATGCTGGAAAATCCAAAAGCTGATTTTATTTTTAACATTTATTATTATTTTTATTATGTTTTTTTCTTCTTTTGCTGCCCACTACATATTTTTTATCTAATCTCATGATTTCAAGTGATTACAAGTGGTAAATCTGAGACAATCTGCCATGATTCTAAAAACAAATGCTAAAATTGCGTATGTCTGACATTCTTTTTTTTTCTTCTTTATATTTTAAGATTTAAATTTCTATTATGTATACTGTTAGAAGAAAAGACTATGTAAATTTGAAGAATCACTACAGATACACAGCCTGAAACAGCAAACACACTCAAAGAATGGCTATGATCCTTATGGGTCACTTTTAACTCAAGATATTTCATGATAATTATATTTTATGTTGTGAAAGTAATTTGCCTTTACCGCTCAGATCCAAGGTATAAGGATAAGAAAGACCAAAAATTTTAAATGAGATTATAAATTTATCACATTTTGTTGCACCGTTAAATGTATCTCAAAATAGCTATCCAACAACAGAGGTATTCCAAAGCTCTTCACACATACTGAAATTCTAAAATTTTAATACGGAATATTAAAGTACTGGAATCATCTAAAATACTTTTCTCACAACATATAAAATTGCCAACCTTTATTTTACAGTTCTGACCTAATATGACTGCTAGGTTCTCTTAAATGAAATTCTTATGGCCTCCAGCCTGTCCTCTCCACCTCAAAGGGTCTAGTTTCCTCACCAGATTCCATCAGGGATGGAATAACAAACAAGTAATGCATGTGTACTTTGGTTTTCACTTTATCATTTCCTTAATTCATATAAAGACTAACTTTGAGTGCAGTGAAACTAGAGAAAAAGATTCATATAGGAGTTAGATATTTCCTACAATGCAACGTATTTGTTTTACAAAAGGAGGGGGGTTTTTTGTCACAATCCAGGCCCCATCTATTTGATCCCGCAGGAGAAAGTACAGACTTCTCTTTTTTTATGGTCAAATCTGTGAATGGAGAGGAGTGTACTATCCTTAATTTATCATTGGGGGAGATAATTTTGCTGCAGGAATGCACGAGATGACATATCAGGAGAAGTCAGCTCTGGTATCATGCCACGGAGTTGCAAAGTGATGAATAAACTTAAGAGGAAAAAAAATATAGTCAAGTGAAGAACTGTTTTTAAAGAGTAAAATTAATCTTTAGACATATAGGACTATATTTCAGAACAATCTAAGAAAAAGACAAGCTACTACAATTGGGATGAAAGTGGTCAAAAAATATGTGCTGCTGTCACCTTCTTGTTTACCGAGGATCTTCTAACACTACTAGATCCCACTGAATGCACGTAGTAAAATAGAAAAAGTAAACCTGGAATGGCCCCTTTAAGGTCATGTTTGGGATCCAAAACTGAAGTAGGTGACAAGAAATCTAAAACTTTTGTAAATGCCAAGAAGATAATTCCTCTAGAAAGGCACATGCTTTCTTCCAAACTAAGCTCTAAAACCAAGTGAAACAGAGGCCTAAATAAAATGTTCCCGCTTTTCATGGAAGTTCGAAAAAAAAAATCAAACGCAGTCGGAAATCATGCACACAACTTTGTTGAAAGCAGACCACTGCTAAGTAAACCTTCAGAGTCACTTTGTAAACAGCCAGAAACATCCAGTCAGTTTTCTGTAAACAGCTAAGTCATGCACCAGCAGAAGACAGCAGCCTTGTGTGGAAGGCTTTGGTTGATATTTAACAGGGTTACATTTCAAACCAACGAATAGTCACAGCTATTATCATTGCAGTTCGATTGCACAAACCAGAAAACTCTTCAAAAAATGGGGCACAGCCTATTCTGCTTTGGTGACACTGTTAGGGAATAAATCAAAGAGAAAATCAATACATCTCCTAAAATATAACAGGCCAATTTATGCAAAGCCCATTCTTAATCTTCATGAATAAGCAGAAAAGTTTTAGTTCACCTTGAGTTTACAAATTTCAGTCCAGTGCAACAGGCATATATACAAGTATTTATTCCATCTTTGTTTGCTTCTTTCTACTTATGTTTTCCCTCCATTTACATATTTTGAGAAGGAATTAAACTGATTGTGTGAGTTACTTCCTGACTTTTAGAGCTTGAAATATTTAAGACTTATATTTATTCAAAGCAATTTTACATGCTTTATTCAAATAAATTCTCCTCTTAGTTTTAGTAATCCTTCTTAGTTTTCTTTTTAAAGTGAATGCATAAGCATCACTCCCACAGAAATAAAATTTAGTTTAACAGCTTAAGGCTTTTCATCCTGTCTCTTTTATGGCACCTTAAAATAAACTAAATTACTGTAAAACACTCAAAGTGTCACAACAATGAAGATCTGGCAAATGGACCACAACTCAGATCTAAGCTGCTCTTACAAATTCCTTTGTGAAAGTTTTAAAGCTTTCTACCTCTTGTAGGTTGAAAGGCAATGTGCAAATGAAAATTGTTAACAGAATGAGTATATTTGTATATTTCCTGTACATGATATGTTTTCTGCAGAAATAAATTCTCTAGGGCTGGTTCTCCATCTTACTGATATAGATGAAAACTGACCTTGTAGGACTTCTACACTAAGGGCTTTTGAATTTCATTTTTAGTCTCTACAGATGTAAAAGCAATAAATATTACATAGCCTGATTATCCATTGTTATTTTGCAGAAATGATAACTATTTTTGAAAGTGTATAAAGCCTAGCCCAATGCCGAGTTTAAATAATCACTGAACTTCTTTTCATTTTTAAAGAATTTAAGGTAGTTCTAATATTCCAAAACCTGAAAACTGCTAAAGAAATTGGAAAACTTTTAAATATATATAAAAAACTACCCCAATCCTGCATTACTAATGCAAGTTTCTAAATAACTTCAATGAAGTACAGACCTTTAAAGAGGAAACTAATACTTTCAAGTACCTGTAAGCTAGAGGATAAGCCTGACTAATGTATTTAGGGCACCCTGATATCTGTAATTACCATGCAAAATATGTTAGGAATTTTGTTATGTCATGGAGGCTGAACACAGTTTCTCAACCCTAAATTCAACAGATTTCTATAAAGCTGCAGATTTGTTCTCAAAGTTGTCTCCTTTTTTTTAATTCTTCCAATCTTACTATTATCTTATAATAAGTCTAAACCGAAAAGATGTAATTTCAGCAGGCATCTTGACAAAAATCCCTGAACAGATTAGGTAATTAAAAACTATTCTCAGATGGAAATATTATTGTTTGCATATCTGGATTGCTACTAGTCAAGCTAACAATGGATTTGTTATAGAATCAGAGAATCACAGAATATGCTGAGTTGGAAGGGACCCACAAAGGTCACCGAAGTCCAGCTGTCCAGCTCCTGGCTCTGCACAGGACATTCCCAAGGGTCACATCATGTGCCCAAGGGCATTATCCAAACACTCCTTGAACTCTGTCAGGCTTGGTGATGTGACCACTTCCCTGGGGAGCTGTTCCAGCGCCCAAACACCCTTTTCCTGATGTCCAACCTAAACCTCCCCTGATACAAATTCAGGCCATTTCCTTCTCTGTCATCTGGTCACCACAGAAAGAGATCTGTGCCTGTCCCTCCTCTTCCCCTTGTGAGGAAGTNGCCCAAGGGCATTATCCAAACACTCCTTGAACTCTGTCAGGCTTGGTGATGTGACCACTTCCCTGGGGAGCTGTTCCAGCGCCCAAACACCCTTTTCCTGATGTCCAACCTAAACCTCCCCTGATACAAATTCAGGCCATTTCCTTGGGTCCCATCTGGTCACCACAGAAAGAGATCTGTGCCTGTCCCTCCTCTTCCCCTTGTGAGGAAGTTGTAGCTGCAATGAGCTCTCCCCTCACTCTCCTCTTTTTCAGACTGAACAGACCAAGTACCCTCAGCCTCTCCTCATACGACTTCCCTCCCCTCAAAGACAAGCCCTTCACTGTCTTCGTAGACTGATAGGTCTCTAACAGCTTGATGTATTTTTATATTGTGACACCCAAAGCTACTCCCAGCACTTGGTGAGGCCACCCCAGTGCAGAGCAGAGCAGGACAATCCCCTCCCTTGCCCAGCTGGCAATGCTGTGCCTGATGCCCTCCAGGACAGGGTTGGCCCTCCAGGCTGCCAGGGCACTGCTGGCTCAGGTTCAACTTGTCATCAACCAGGACCCCCAGGTCCCTTTCCACTGCTTTCCAGAATCTCATTTCCCAGTCTGTAGTTACATCCAGAGTTGCTCCTTCCCAGGTGCAGAATCTAGCACTTGTTCTTAAGCTTTGTACAGCTGGTGATTGCAAGACCTCTGGTTCGTTTAGTTTAAGTGTTTGTTTAGTTTATGATAAGTTATGAGTTAGAAATAAATAATAATGCCCTAATGTATTTATTTGCTTTAAAAGGCAGCATTAGAAGAACATAACTAATCTAAACTTCTCCTAACCTGAACATTTTCAAAACCTTTTATGTCTTAGAGTCACAAAACTCATCTTTGTTTTTATCTTATACAATCCTGGGGAAAGGGGCAGAGGCAGACAGAGGAAGTGAAAAATAAGCTGCACCTGATTTCTCTGGTTTTGCTTCTGTGCACCCTTAGCAGATTTTCCTTGATGTATGCTAAGGAAATTAAAAAAAGCACATGTGGTTGTTTTTACTGAAGGCTGGCAATGACTGAATATCATCATCTTTCACACAAAAAATTCCATAAATTTGGTCAAACTCCTCTAAACATTAGGTATTCCCAAGCCTTACTGTATTGGCATCAATTTTTATTCTAGTGGAATATAAATACCATGAGAGATAGCACAGGGAGAGGCACAGAACAGAATGAAGTCTGAAGGACCCTACAGATATAGCCTTTGACCTGGAGTGATATCTGCCTATGACAGTCTGTATTCAGCCTTTGTTTAAAGACAAAATATAAGAGAAAAACCCTATAACAGCTGAACTCTTGTCCTGTCTGTATTCAGAAAGAGCCTAAGTATGGTTGTGTTTTACTCCTTAAACCAAGGGTAAGAACTTTCACCTTTTGTCGACTCAGTGGAAACAACATAGAGGACATGAAACTAAAGCTAAAAAGGTTTTGGCAAAAATTTGCAGGAACAGTTATGGAACGAGGAAGGATGCAATATGAACTTTTCCAAAGTGCTTACAGAGGTTTTTTAAATGTTGCTTCATTAATCTGTTAGAAATGTACCAGTAAAAAGTACTATCTACAAGATATTTTTTTATCTTCAATGATATTTAGTGCGTAATCATGTAATTATGAGATATGATGAGCTTTTGTCTACATAAGCTGATAGCATCTTTCTCATCTCAAAATAGGTGTTCATTGTTTTAACTTCCTATGGGGAAATGGCATTTTCTTACCTTGGCATGCTATATTTCATGATGTAACAATCCATCTCATTCCGCTTATTAAAAGTTATCTAATTTTCCTCATCTACTGAAATTAGCCTGAAGATGTGATAAAAAAATGAATCTTTCATAGTTACTGGATACTACTTAGTGAGCCACAGAGCTCACATAGCTTTCAGGAGGAACCTGGCAAACAGACATAGTGAAAGCAAGAGGAATATGATCTCAACTCTTATGGAGCACCACAATACTTTAAGGAACCAGATTTTATGCTGATGTAAAGAGAACGACGTTAGATTTTTGTGGGACATTGAAGGAAAATATTTTGCATCAGAGATACTGATGCAAAGATTTTAGTTTCAAGCAGAAGCAGCTTTGCAGGTAGGAGAGCATGCTGGGAAAAACATTTACTTTCAATTAATTCATTAATAGAGAATTTTATGTCTATATCTTCCCCCTTCCCCCATAGAAGGGAAAAATGATAGGCCCTGACACATTGCTGAGGCTTTTAAAAAAATAGTGGAACTTAGTATACTTAGATTCTTATGGCTAGAGGGGTCTCATGGTTGATGTTCAGCTGTCTAGTGAGTTGAGGTTTTTCCTACAGATGAATCTACTCATGGCTCTCACTTATCTTATACCACAGCATTTTACTCCAGAAGCATCACCCATACCCAAGTTCTAGGTTCAATTTCATGAACCTGTATGAACTTAATAGTCTTGAGCCTTCTATTAGTCTTTCAAAATCAGTTGAAGTAAGCCAACTGGTTCAAAATTTTTCAGAAAAAGAGAGCATGCTTGACTGGAAGATTTTTTTTTATGTGGAGTCTGAAATAACAGAAAAGATGATGCTGCATGATTACTTTCTAATTAGAATGGAAAACAATAATAAAATGGGATACATTGCTCCATTTTTAGTTCAGTTTCAAAAGTAGACACTTATTTTAAATTAACTGTGTATAATTTTGCAATTCAAGCATAAAAAACTAATCTTTCTCCAGAAATTAAAGAATTTACAAGCTGAAAGCACCATTAGAAAGGTGAATTGAAATGCCCCTTAGTAAACAAGGTTAGTAAAACACTGGATAAAACAAGTTTTCAGACAGAAAACTGAAAGGCAAAAGTAGGAGTGAAGAATTTCCTAACATGGGAGTTGGCATGTTTTGTGTTTTAACCAGTTTAGAAAACTCAAAAATAATTAGTGCCAACAGCATGCAAAGCATTTTAAAAAGTATTCACTTAAATCTTCACTATTTTTAGATTTAATTAAGCTGAGATAATTTCTGCAGTATTTGACTACCCAAAGCAAAGTCCTTCTGACATGATAGGAAACATCTGACAAAATCTTTCCTTCTTAATGAATGTCAGCATGAAACTATAGTTTAATACAGGACACTTGACAAGAGAAGGGCTCTATTTAAATAACCTAAACAAACTCTGATACAGTAATATATTACTTGTGTAGAATTAAAAATTATATATGTCTTTTGATTTGTTCCTAGGGTATGGGTTCAAACTGTCTAAAATTGTTAATTTAAATGTTGAGCTGGAATGCTCTCACATCTTCCCACATGATTCCTAATTCACATCAAGGCTGGAGAGTATTTCCAGCTGTTACTGATCTGTTAATAGGACCACTGTGAATGCATATCATTTTTTAAAGCCATACATATAAAAAGAATTATGGGTAATATTTCCAAGATAATTTCATCCAGCCCTGCAGTGACTTTTTTTTTTGCTTTGAGTTGTACTCAATTTTCATTCTTCTTACTAACAATGAAATTAGTCACATTAGATATGCCAATGATACCCTATTAATATTTGCTTAAATACACACATTTGGAATACCAAAGGGTGAGAAAGTGCTATGGAAGAATTACTAATCATCTGTAAACATGCATAGCAGGTATGAAGACTCAATCTCTCATCCTGCCACTTAAAATTATTTTCTTTAACTTCTTTCCCTGGCTCATGCAACGATCTCCAAGAGGGGGAAGTAAAACAGAGTGCTGCCAAAATCCTGGAGGTGTTGCCTCCAGATCACAACCTAAGCTGCCCATCAGGTTGTTGAGCTACAACTTGTGCAGTTGGCATGGGATGAAAGAACGGATTGAAAACTCATCTTTATAAATCTCAAATCAGTCTGATCAAGGAAGTGTTATTAGCCCAGGTCTGCTTATTACAAGGAGAGAAAAAAAAAAGGGAATAATCAAAGAAAAAATATTTTTATAGAAAAATCTTCCAAGGTAAAATTTAAAATGGAATCCACCCAGTTACTAGTATCTACTCCTTATTTTTGGTGTTGTCACACCCTTCTTCTGAGAGAAGACAAAAGCTTACAGTGTAAATTGATGACTGCTTTCTTGTCTTCCCAAGGAGAGGCGTGATGTTGCTTTTCTTCCTCCCTTCTAGCATCTGTATAGCACTATTTTGATGCACTTTCTGATATGCTCTAGACACTGCTCATGCCACTGGTTTGCAATTCCACAGTACCACCAAATTCCCTATACATAGCATATATTAACATATTGGATACTTCTCCCCTGTTCTCCTGGCAGTCCCTAACACTGGTTTTGACCAGTCCCAAGGCTGCATTTCTGTGGTGACCAGTGACTGACCACATGGAGTGGTTTATAGCAACGGGGCCTCTTGTATAATTTAGAAGGCCTTACTGTCATTCCCTGTCCCCTCTACCCTACATTTTATTCCAGGGTCAAGCATAGTTCATTCTGTATAGAATAGCTTTATTATGTTATTGCCTATTATTAGGCAATTTACGTAACAATAAGCACCATACCGCAAAATTGCACAAAACTGAGCAAAAGATAGAACAAGCCATTCCTGGTCATCTTCTCATTAGGTAATTTCTGTGGCAGCTAAACAAACTAAAACCAACGTCCAGGGAGAGTGAGACAAGGTCCAGAAAGAGCCTGCTAAACCTGAATTTTTTCTGTCAGCTTAACACGAAGACCAGTGGCATTTTTCTAGTAATGGCAACTCCTATGTATGGGCCACAAGGCTACATAACTGTAACACAGATAGTAGTGGGAGTCTAAACCCAACACGTCCTCCTGTGCTTGTGACAGACCTCTTCAGACTTTGTGCAGTGTGATTCCATGCTACTGATGTTGGTAAAGTGGTGGTACCAATGCAGGCACAGATTTTAACATTCTCCGGAAGAATTTTTTGAGCATGACATCCAGAATTTTCCCAAAAACATTCAGCAGAAGGAAAACCCGTGTCTGAAACCTCAGTCCTAAGTAAAATAAGGATCAAAAATCTTTGGACTTTATTTCACCATACCAAAAATCAAAATACAAACCATGAAAGGATTCAGTGTTGTTCCAAGCAAATAAAATATCTGTTAGAGAATCTTAAAAGTACACTACAAACATTTATGATTTCAAAATTATTAGAAGCCTATGAAAAGCTCTCTGCAACGAGTTACAACTTTACAGGAAAGCAGAAGGAATAAAGCACATTCAGCAATTGCTGTTGGAATTACAGCACCACCTAGTGTGCTCTGGAAATTCTCCTAAGGGATGCCTTTTAAATTTTTATTTATGTTTGCCTTTGGAATTGAAATCAAGTCACTACCATTTTGGTTTTCATAATTCTTGTAATTTGTTTTTTTAAAATTTCGGTCTGAGTTTCATTCAATTCATTGAATTTGACTCTCTCAAAACATCACCAGAGGAAGTGTTACATAATATTATTCTAATTCCCACTCCAGATGCCAAGGAACTACTTGTTTCATTTCCTAATTAAAGTATCTACAAGACCTTTTCCTCTAACCCTCTTTTTGAGGAAATGAGCATAGCTCTTCAGTCTTGGAAGGAGCAGCCTGTCTGCAGAAACTAAGATAGCCCAGCAGTAGGACTGAGTAACCTCATAGACACCCAAACTTGGGCTCTCCATCCAGGTTTTCAGACTTTTCAAGTGCGAGGACATCCTTTTCTTTCTAGTTATCCTGAACGTTGTGAGAGACTATGGAATAAACCCTGTACCAAGCAATGAGTTGTTGAGGTTATTTTTCTCCCCTGCAGAACAGAATATTCTTAGTTAACCCTGGACACAATTTGATAATCATACTTGATAATGAAAAATTGTGTTTCATAGTCTTTTTCTCTGATTGCTGTGCACATAAAGGGGAGAACAGTGAAAGGTGGGGATAGGGGAGGTACCTTATTTATTTACATACTTATCAAGATAGAAAAACAGTGCTAGAATTAAAAAGGAAGACACTGTGATTGAGCAAGCCTCTGAATTTTCACATATTTGTGAGATCACAGCTCATTTTTACCACCTGATTACTTTTAAATTTAAATTTAAGTTGGTAGGGGCTTCTTGTCTGCTTTCCATGAAAATGATCAGAAGGACTGGAAAACCTCAGCCTTTCCAAGCACTCCATAACATATTAGTTTATGTACTATTTAAATATATTTTAAAATGTGGAAATTGAAAACACCCACTAAAATCTAATATAGAAATGCAAATTTGAAGTGGTGTAGACTAATCTATGCCATTTCCAAAAGGGAGCAGGCATATGCCTGCACGAGACATTGCACTACTCTCTCATACAGTGAACTTTGGGCTGAACATAACTGCTGTTAAAAAAAAGACTGCAAGAAGAAAGAGTCATTATGTAAAGCTTTGCTGCTTCTGTACATTGTTCAAACCCAAAGCTGAAGACAAAGGTAGCCAGGTTTCTAGATCAAGGGATTTGCCTTGAAGAAGCATAAAACCAGTTGCAAATGGTAGGAACTAGCTACCTTTGTGTAATCTTCTCCTGATAAGAGCATCTGTCCAGGAAACAACATATTCCCATAACTGATAAGGTATGTGTGGCTATAAAGGGACCAGTCCTCCTTCCCCTCTCTGGTAAATGCATATCAATGCCAAAAAGATTCAAATATTTAATGCACAAGTGACAGCCCGATTGTGTGACCTAACAAGAAAGACATTTCCCATGGGAAGCTCTGAGGTATTTTTTTTGTTCACTGTGTCCCTCGTGCTCTCATTTTCAATGCCTCCGAGTGAATTGCTCCCAAGAATGGCTTGTGAAGGAATCAGAAATGCAGTCTCCTCTGTCCAATGGAATTTACTTCATCGCAAAGCTGAAGATCTTCAACTTTCTCAAGAATAAACATACGTTATTTATTAAATCTTAAATAAATAAAGACCAAAAACACCTCAAATATTTAAGTGGGAAATTGAAAACTTGACTGTAATTGCATTCATCATAATCAGCTTTACCTAAATTAGGTATTTTTCTTCATTTCATCTTTTCATCATTTCAACAGTATTCCACCCCACTGTTAGATGCTTTAAAGCAAAACTTTTTCTACATTTCCAAAATTTATATTGGCAAGACAGAATGATCCTGAACTTCATAACTTAGCAGGAATGCAGAATGAGAATTATAGTAGTATTTGTGATTCAAACTTAAGAAAGGATTCTAAGAAGTTCATAAAGAGTTGCTCTTGAGGTTTTTTATTGGACAAGAAGTCCAGCAGGTCAAAAAGGTATAATAAAGTATAAAAAAAATTCTAATTAACTTTTATTCTTAGCAACAAAATAGAACGATGCATTATATATGAAGATCAGTGTATACTCACATCTGGCTTCAATTACACACAGTATTTATGGGAGCTGAGTGGAGATGTCTCCCAACCCTGTAGGCAGTGATGTGACAGCTTGGCTTTACCTGAGCTACCTCTGTGCCCCTTCACAGACAAGGGAGAACACTGAAACTGTGTGTTTTGTCTTACCCGTTTTAGAATGAGATCAGTTGTGCCACAGAATACCTATTTCTCTATTCTGCCTATAAATGAACCCTGATGACTAATTCTGATTATGATATTTGTATTATGGTAGTCAATATTTGGTTAGTTACATAGCAAACCAATTTTCTTTACTCATAGTAAAGTACTAATATTACAGCAGAAATTACAATTTTTATATCTTGAATATAGGCACGACAATGTCTGTGACTTGGAAGAGAAATATTGTAGCCATAACTTTTACCTTATGCATTATTCGTGTGACTTAGAAATACCACCTTGAATCTATAGTGGCAACTCTCAATAACAGTATTATTTCTACAAGCTTTTTTTTTTTTCTAAGTATGGATCTCTGGAAACTGTGCTGTGCTGACAATCTTATTGGCATGTTCTTTTTGTGCTATCATGATTCATTTAAAGGATCACAGAACAAACTAAATAGGAGTATCTTGCCCTCATTAAAAGATAATTGAATTGCCCAGTTTTGTTTAAAATATATGTATAAAAAGTTAAGAAATCAATTGAGTTCAAGAGTCTCTTAGTACTGAATTTTTGAGTCTCCAAATAATTTTTAAAATAATGTTTAAAATAATGTTTAACTAATGTTAAAACTAATGTTCAAACATGAGGGAATATTAGAATATTCTCACAATGTAAGAAAAACAAAGAAAAAAAAAGAAAACAGGAAAAAACCCCAACAACATCAAGACAACATATTTTGGGAAATGGAATGAAAATCTTCTGCATGTTTAAAATGTGACAAATACAAGTGTTCAGAAGAGCAATATTTCAAATATAGTTGTGTTTAGGAAAACTGGCTTAGGAGATAGAAATTATATTAAATATTTTAAGACAAAATTCTTATTTTGCATTGATATCCAAATTTTACTTCAATTTAGGATTTAGAGAAAAGGAGTTGTATGAAGTACTAAGTAAATGAAGAAGGCCTGTTTTTCAGAAGCTGATAGGCAACAATTCATAAATAAAAAGAAAATATCTTTCACATGAAGTAGGAGTTGTTGAGGTGTAGGGAGAATGGAGCAATAATAAAAAAATACAGGTATACCCGCTTGGAAATAGTTATTTAAATTAACATGTCTGGACACTAGGCAATGATATAAAAGGGTGGAACAAGACCATAGCCTAATCATATACTAGCAATTTTGGTTGGGTTTTTTTTCAGTTACACTAATATTTGACTGATGGCGAAATACCAAATAAAGAAAAGCAATCAAAGGAACTCGAAGTCAAGACTGAAAAATGTTGCACAGTCAAAATTAAATCTAGCAACCATTTTTATTATACATAAATGAGATGCATAGAGACAATGCCCCTGGAGAACATATTCATCAAAAAAGACAGAAGACAACAAAGAAACAGACATGAAGAGTAAGATAACATTTAGAATTATGTGTGATGATAAAATATTCTCTCAAGTTAAAAGCAAATTATACCCTCCGAGGAAAAATGCCTTCCTATTTATATGTCATCATATGGCATGAAATAAATTTTTTTTTCCCATGGAGCCATGAGTACAAAGACCACTTGAAAATTCAGAAACTTGGCAATATTCAACAGCAGTGTAGTAAAGTGGCATATTTTATGAACAGCTAAAGGTCCAATTTTTTAAATTGTATTCATTAAAGATAAATTAACCATGAAATATCATCTAAAAGCCCCTTTCTGTGAGCCTTTTTCCACCAGAAAATGTGCCTAGTCTTTGAATTTCATCTAAACTTTTCTAGGGGAACAAATAATGTTTCAAAGGAGACCATCTTTCTTTGTATACTATTAAAAATATTTAAAATAAAAACTTAACTTCTTCTCTTAAACTATTCTTCAGTTCCTCACAGATTTGAGAATCAGGAATGTAACCTTCTTGAACAGAAAGAAGATAGACTGAATTGCACTGAAATACAATTATTACATTGCAATAGTGTTCATTGCCAAAAAGTTCTTTGTTTGTCCAGTCGTTATTCAATGATTTTCCTAATAATTGCTATAATTATTAACATAGCTTTCTCAGTTCCCATAGGAAATTCAGTATGTGAAATTCTTAGAGTTGTTTAATAGAGAAGTTTAATAACACATTTTCCTGATGGCACAGATTTCTGCAGGAAAGTTGCATCAAGACAACCTCACCTAGTCTGTAAATTTACCATCTTCTCTCCAATTTAACAGCACCCAACAACTCAGAAAATAGTTTTTCTTCAAAGACAACATGTCTCTTTTTTGTACTACTTCCATATGTATGTCTTATGACTTCCTCTCTCAGAGGACAAAAAGTCTTGTTGCCTTAGAGACAGCTTAGGTACGGTGTCAACTAAAATGGAACATGCTACAGGGAACTTGCAGGAAAAACACACTTAATAAAAGAGTTCATTGCCAATAGCCCACCCAGTATAAACATGCTGGCAAGTGAAGATGTAATTGTCTTTACAATATAACCTATTTTTAACCCGAAGCCTTCTTTTTTTAATCTGTTTAGCTGCATTGCTGAAAGATGGATCATCTGTGAAGACGTGCTAAGTACGCGCTGAAACATGTTTTCACTTGACATTATGGTCACTATTTTGTAAAAGAAGCTAAGTATTGATTTGTAAATAAAGCCTGGAAATGTATCATTGGGAGGTGTATTTCACCTGCTGGACATGTGAACTGCCGCAAAAATTTTCCCTAGGGTATATGACAGTTTCATAGTAAACAAGAAAATTAAAAATTTCAAAAGTACTATTGCAATCAAGAACAATGCGCAAGTCCAACTTACCAAAAACAACTACAATCAAGAGACATCAAAAAAACAAACCAAATTAATAAAATGAAACAGCAATATAATAATGAATCAAAACTGAGTGGATTCTTATGAAACACTAGCCTCATAAATATGAGGAACACAGCTTTCTTCCCCAGACCTTGAGTTAATTCCCTGAGGCATGCTATTTACCAAATGATTTATTCTTTAGAATAAATAATATAAGATGTTTAGTACTTTTCTAGTGGTTGATTGCCCACAAAAAGTTTTCAGAGAACTGGCCTAAGGCATCTCTCTTTCAGCTACTTATTAATTAGGAGTGGAAAAACACCATAGGACTTAAAAAAGAAAGAAAAGCTGTATCTTGAGTAAGAAGAAAATATGACACTGAAAATGTTAAACTACTGTAAGACAATTTGACCAGCTTGCAGGAAGACTCTCAGCTGAGGGAAAAGCTACAGATTATGACATTTGGTCAAAAGATTCTGCCTTGACAAACTCACCTAGGTTGCAACTAAGTCAGGAGGCCTTAGCCCATGGCTGGTAATCAGCCAAATGTAAAGGAAGGCAACAATTCCAGCAGAAGAAGAAATAAAACAAACTTCAGAAGTAGTAATGACAACCTACGGTAATATCGGTCCATATCCACTTGTACATCTACTGCAGTAATTGAAAAGAAAATATTTTAAAATGCAGACAAAAAGCCCCAGTGAAACAAATTATGCCTGTTTTTCTGAGTATTTCAGAGGTTATGGCTTTTGAAAGGCAAAAAGTAACTGCCTATAAACCATCTTCTGCAATGTCTCAAAGAAGAATGAATGGAACTGTCTTACAGTCTTTCCTTCTGTACCGAAACTGTGAAAATCAGTGAGAGGAGAGGGACCAGGAGGGGAAATGTATTCTAATCTACCTGAAATATTTAGCTTAATTCAAGATGCAACATTACAATGCAATTTTTGTTTTAATTTAATTTTTTCCCCATTTTTTCCCTTTATTTTTAATGTTAATTGACTTCTAAATTGGAAACAAACATTTCAAAATGAAAAAGACTACTGTTTTATCCCAAGAATAAATAAAAAGAAGCATTTGCATTTTGTATTTTACTCCCTTTCTTTAAAATAATCACAGAATTTTCTTGATATTCTCCATACAAAATAATAAAGCACAACACTTTTTAGACAGTTCTACATGCTACAGAGTCTAGTTCTTCTGTCGGATGCCATAAGGAGACAGGAAAATGACTGCTACAAATTAAATTCCATTGCAAATTTAAACAGATTTAATTTTTTTCTAAATATTTAATTCTTTTCGCCATTAAATAAAGTCTAGTTATTAAGCAATATCTGATATTATCAGTAATTGCCTGGACTTGTTTAAGGATGTTTTCTGTTTAATTTTCCACTCAAGAAAATATCTATACTTGACAGAAAGAATGGGTCCAGCCATTTTTCATCATTTTTCATAAGCCACATAAGGGATGAAAGCTGATTAATATTTGGTAACAGCCATTTTTACAAGGAGGATCTCGAAAATTCAACAATCAAGGAAGTTTTCTGCTGTTTCCTTCTACTCTGATAACTGCCACAGGTTTCATTTCAGATGATACCTGCGTACTCACCTGTCAAGTAGACTCAGACATAGTGTCATTTCTAAAAATTATCAGGAAAAAATACAAAAAAAAGTGGAAATACTTCTTTGATTCATACTCCTACTGCTGAAAATGTAGGAAGAGTATTTCTGAAAGTCTTGCAGATCCCTTTTCATTAATTCTAATCCCACAAAATCAATGGATATTTTTCACAAAGTTCAGTTTCTTGCTGAATACTCTTGTGCAAACTCAGATTTGCATTCCTAAATGGACCTGATATTGCAGCTGTAAAAAAAAAATAGTTTTTTTTAAATACTTTCTGCAAGTCAGAAGGAAGAAGCATGATGAAAAAACCCAAACCAGTCTTTGAAAAAATTTCTGCTTAAAAGATTTTATAATTTATATACAGATTTATGATCCATAAAACCTTTTTTTTTTAAGACAATTTTTCTCATTTTTAAGCTTAGACTATACCCCTACTTCTGATCAGTGCCTAAACACCCAGGTTCTCCCTGTCAGCCTTGCCTGTTTATTTACTGAGCCATCATTTGCTTTATCTCTTCTTCAAATGAGTTTCAGTGCCAGACTCCCAAACAAGCCAAAGAGAATCACTCCATCTCACAGAGATATCAACAGCACTGACATTCCAGGCTAGACATGGGTAGAATACCTTCATTGCTGTAATAAGCATCAGTAATGGAAAGCATCACTTTGCACCATTAAGTTAACCCTTAACTAACCCTTTAGTTTCTTGATTCGTGTACTTTTCCAAAGTGCAAATATCTGCTCATGGATGTGCTGTGAGAAGGTGAACAGAAGTTCACTTCCTTCTACTGTTAAAAGCAGGATTTAATGAGAGACTCTCCCAAGTGTTATTATCACTGATACACATCTACTTAAGTAGATGGCACATTACACCCTGCAAGAACAAGATCTTAGGGGAAAATTTCCAGTCAGGCATGAAGTATTTAGTACTTCCCCAAAACTGTACTCATCTAGTCAATCCATTGCAGACATCCAAGTGTAGAAAAGTCTCAACTTACCAACCTGGGCTTGCAATTGACAGAGGAACACCACACCCATTTCCTTTCTTATTTATTTATTTTTGAAACACTAAACACCCCACCCTCTAACTCCCAGAAAAAGAATTTGACAATAGACTTTCAAACTCCATAGAAGTTTCACAGATATATAAAGCCAGCAGCATGCATTTATCATTACCTATAATTTCTCAATTTATTTATGGATAAAGTTGGTTGACACCCTAATGGGGATTGAGCAGCGCAATTCAAATATCACAATAGCCAGAAAGGGCTGCCAAGTTCCAGTACAGTATTCCAGACCCAAGATTATTCTAAAATTATTTTCTACTATAATGCAAGCTAATTAGACAGGTATACAAACTACATCCAATTTCAACGTAAAAATCTATATATTTCCTGAATATGAAGCTTTTAAATTCCTTGAATATTTGAACCAAATCAATATATACAAAAGCGTCATTTTCTTCCTATTATCATTCAGATGCCTCGAGTTCGATCCCCATAAGGGCCATTCACTTAAGAGTTGGATTCAATGATCCTTCTGCATCCCTTGTAACTCAGAATATTCTGTAACTTCTGTAATTAATAGAAAATTTTGTCTATTAAATAATTTTTAACCATCTCTGTTGAAAAATTTTATTTTATGTTGAAAACAACATAAAATATTTTTAAGTTGTAAAGCCTTATAATTATTATAATATTATTATAAAAGAAAATATATTAGTTGAACAGAATAGGTACTGTTCAATTTACTTTTCTTGCTCCGCCATTAGGATATGAATGAGAATAGCAAGCAGTGCTTTCATCAATCAAAAGTATTTTTTTGTCTCTGATTAGATGTTTCACGAAAATATAAGAGGACATAAGTACAACTTTTTCTTCAGACTCAAGAAAGAAGAAGAAATGCTGGCTAAAATTGTGCCTTGAAACAAGCTTGCATTTGGAATTTTGCTTTGACGCTGTCGATAGGGAGATATGTGTGCACATGTGTTTAAGATATGTGAGGAAGTAAACCCACCCTTCAGCTTTAACCTGACAGCCCCTCAAACCCTGAGAGACATCCATGCAAAGAGTCTTTTATCAGTGCATCTGGAAATGAGCAGGAAGTACCAGCCCACTGGACCTCCACCTATCACTGGTTTGGCAGCCTTGGGTTAATGTACGAGCAAGCAGACAATGGGCAAAGATGACGAGGTCATCCTTAATGCAGACAAATGAAATCTAATAAAACACAGGGCTTTACAAGGCTGCTAATGAAGGCTCTCAGGAAGCAATGGAAGGAAGACAGGCACTATAGAGTGTTCTTTCTCTACTTCAAAATGTCTTGAAATTTTAGACCAAACAATTTGCAGGTGAACTCCCTACAGCCACTGAGGACAAGAGAGTATGACATCCCGTTTCCTTCTACTCTTACGAGTAAAATCCAGTGCTCAGTTCCTGAGGGTAGAGGTCTAGAGGGATACAAAATAAATGAAAAGAGATCTCAGCCAATTTAGTTATTAAGTCTTAGTTTTCCTTAGAATTATGCTTAATACCATCAGTTAACCAGTGCAGTATTCTCTGGAATGGTCTCATTCAGAAACACAGCCTTAAAAAATCCAGTCAGAATCCTCCCCTTCCCTACCCCCTGCAACAGCACACAAAACACCCAACCAAACAAAAATAAAACAAAAAATAATCCATCCAAAACAAACCAACCAACCCTCAAAACCCACAAAATTCTTACTTTCTCGTTGTTTCAGGAGCCATAATGTGACCAGATTAGCTTATCCAACTTAAGTGACAACTGATTTTAAGAAGCTGCTCCAATATTACCCAGTGGAAAAAGGCAACAGAACATTGTCAGGAAAAATATAAACCATTCAATAAAAGGCTTATAAAAACCCAGGATGAAGAGCATTTACTTATCTACATACATACTAATCAAAGAATACTTGGCATGTGAGTTAGACTTCTATGTACTTCCAGAGAAGTTCATAAGCCAGTCAAGTGTAATCAAAGGTTCCTACTGAAACCAAAATGTTCTACAGCAACAGTATTTTGGTGTGTGGTTTCTTTCTGAGATGAGAATAATGTAGAGAAGATAACCAAAATAATAAAGGAAACAAAACAGTGCAAAACCTGACAAGGAATTTTTGTGTCTATCAAGTCACAGATACCAGCACAGCATAGATTTTATGTATATTTGAGATGGGATAAAAAAACATTTTAGAATACGCAGAATATGCATAAATAGTATTTACACATATGTTAATATACATATATGTACTAAACACAAATTTATTATATGCATGTAGTTACATATGTTCAATGAATTTTGATTATTTTAATATAACTTTTGTTTTGCTTTTACATTTTTGAAAGCAAAGTAACTTCAGAAATCAAGCATTATGAATTACTTCAGTATATTGAAGGTATTACAGTGAAAGACCCTAATGAAATAAAGGAGAGCAAGGTGAATCTGAACCAAAATTAGAAATTAGTTACTGTCGTTAACATCTCTTTATTGGCTACCATATGTTCTATAAAAACCTACAAGATAATAAAATAGTAATAGAAAAATTAGAAATTTGTCAGTTTTAACACCATATAAATATACATATGGGCCTACATACACAATACTGTGTGTTGCACATATAAAATATTGTATATATTGTATGTATAATATAGCAATTTCAGAAAGGGTGCACAAACAATGTAGAGAGAAAGAATGGATAAGGGTCCACTAAATAACAAAAAGCCATTTTTTTTAAGCAAAATTAAGTTAGAATGATTATAATACACCAATCTGAACTCACAATTTCATTTCTGTTGAACAAACAAGTGACGTCTAAATCAACACTTAGTCAACATCACATATATGTATTTCTGTTCTATGCAATTTCCAGATTTTTTCCCCCAAAATTCATTGCTTTCCTTGTGATCTCTCATTTCATAATTGTTTTATTAATAGCCTTTTATTTTCCTTTATATACAATTGACTGTTAAAACATATATGTCTTATAAAAAATTTTAGGGGTGGGGTTGTGTGGGATGATGTCTTTCTTTTAAACGAATGTGTAACATTTCTGTGAAAATTAGTAGTTTTTCTCACAAATATTATTAAAAAAAAAACCAANTGTTTTATTAATAGCCTTTTATTTTCCTTTATATACAATTGACTGTTCTTTGTTGAGCTAGGAAAGCAACAAATTACATGTCATTTTGGAGCTGTAACTGATCAAATATTCATTTTCTCTAGAAAAAATTTAAAGTCCAAGTTTTATTGTAATCTGACATATCCTTGCAAACATGCATGCACTCTTTTAGAGTGTTTGATTTTTCTGTACATTCATATTTGATTATATTCAAGTTTTAGCTTTCATCTATTAGTCTCTGTCTGATCAGGCATTAGGACACACAGCTGGTTTTGATTAAATGGTTACTTAAAAAATAAACCTGATTTATATTGAAAATTTATAGAAACTTATTGCTTTCATATTTTATGTAATACATTCAGCCTTGATAAATGCTAACTCATAGCTGGTTGTAAAACAGAAACATCAAGTCAGAA
>VZRF01009672.1:1358270-1410891 GCA_013396875.1 Vireo altiloquus
AACCTGACAAGGAATTTTTGTGTCTATCAAGTCACAGATACCAGCACAGCATAGATTTTATGTATATTTGAGATGGGATAAAAAAACATTTTAGAATACGCAGAATATGCATAAATAGTATTTACACATATGTTAATATACATATATGTACTAAACACAAATTTATTATGTGCATGTAGTTACATATGTTCAATGAATTTTGATTATTTTAATATAACTTTTGTTTTGCTTTTACATTTTTGAAAGCAAAGTAACTTCAGAAATCAAGCATTATGAATTACTTCAGTATATTGAAGGTATTACAGTGAAAGACCCTAATGAAATAAAGGAGAGCAAGGTGAATCTGAACCAAAATTAGAAATTAGTTACTGTCGTTAACATCTCTTTATTGGCTACCATATGTTCTATAAAAACCTACAAGATAATAAAATAGTAACAGAAAAATTAGAAATTTGTTAGTTTTAACACCATATAAATATACATATGGGCCTACATACACAATACTGTGTGTTGCACATATAAAATATTGTATATATTGTATGTATAATATAGCAATTTCAGAAAGGGTGCACAAACAATGTAGAGAGAAAGAATGGATAAGGGTCCACTAAATAACAAAAAGCCCTTTTTTTTAAGCAAAATTAAGTTAGGAAGACTATAATGCACCAATCTGAACTCACAATTTCATTTCTGTTGAACAAACAAGTGACGTCTAAATCAACACTTAGTCAACATCACATATATGTATTTCTGTTCTATGCAATTTCCAGATTTTTTCTCCCATAATTCATTACTTTCCTTGTGATCTCTCATTTCATAATTGTTTTATTAATATGCTTTTATTTTCCTTTATATACAATTGACTGTTGTTCTTTGTTGAGCTAGGAAAGCAACAAATTACATGTAATTTTGGAGCTGTAACTGATTAAATATTTATTTTCTCTAGAAAAATTTTAAAGTCCAAGTTTTATTGTAATCTGACATATCCTTGCAAACATGCATGCACTCTTTTAGAGTGTTTGATTTTTCTGTACATTCATATTTGATTATATTCAAGTTTTAGCTTTCATCTATTAGTCTCTGTCTGATCAGGCATTAGGACACACAGCTGGTTTTGATTAAATGGTTACTTAAAAAATAAACCTGATTTATATTGAAAATTTATAGAAACTTATTGCTTTCATATTTTATGTAATACATTCAGCCTTGATAAATGCTAACTCATAGCCGGTTGTAAAACAGAAACATCAAGTCAGAAAATTTATATATATATATGTAAAACATATATGTCTTATAAAAAATTTTAGGGGTGGGGTTGTGTGGGATGATGTCTTTTTTTTAAACGAATGTGTAACATNTCTTTTTTTTAAAAAAATGAGTAACATTTCTGTAAAAATTAGTAGTTTTTCTAAAAAATATTATTTAAAAAAAACCAAAACAGACAACTTAATTTCTGTAGAAATAAGCCAGAGTGGAAAAAAAAGTCAAAGTTAAAAAAAAATTTCATATGATTAATATATGGAAGCATCTGCAAGGATACATCTGAACATTCAAACATAATTTATCCTTCTTCCAACCCTATACTTTTCCTGCTTCTTTACTAAAAGAAGTGGCTGAACAAGAAATTCTTTCTTCCATAGAAAACCACAACAGAAATGCACAGTAACTGGCTCTGCCAACTGAGAGGTACCAGTGGTGTTCTCAAATAGAAGTGTTCTCAAATATATTTCTATTAAAAATATAAGCCATGAGATTATTCAGGCCATTGCTGGAACCTTTCTGGAGCAGACTGATGAACTTGGCCTGGTCCCCCTTCCAGCTGCCCCCACCATTCCTTTGCTGCCAATGGCATGACAGTTACTGAGTGCACTTCTACAAAGTAATTTTTTAGTAATTTCCAGCTTACTCAGAACTTCAGCAGCAATGCCAGAGATGAGCTTGGGTACGGGACAATGTGGAAAAAAAGTAACCAAAATAAAAGAGGATAAAAAAAACGCATTACATTAAGCCAATTACATGAATAAAAAATCTGCAGTTTTCAAAGGAGAATGAGAGGGAATATAAAAGCTAATGTATTGAGACAAAACATTTTCAGAAAATAATCCTCAGTCCAAGTCCTTTGACAAGTTCAGTTCTGTTCAGTTTCATAATATTATTTTTAAGCACTGGTAAGGAAGTTTATTTGGACTCAGTATTGAGTCCAAATAAAATAAAAGTTAGATATCTAAATAGGTATCTAAGCTACCAAGGAAGTTGTGTTTGATTGCTGTTGTAGATGACAAGTATTTGTCAGGCAGATATGAAAATTGCCTCAAAATTTGGAGTTTAAAATTGTCTTCAAGGGTTTGTCTTAAAATGCCTTAAAGCTGACCTATATTTTTACTTCACTGGTTTTGGAAAGAAAATTTTTTCTGCATTCTAAGAATGCAGTATATTAATGATTACCTCCATTCATCTTTTCAGGGCTACTCAGACATTTCCTAAGTTTAGCTAAGTTAATTAGCTAACTAGCTCAGATAATTAACCTTCTTATTTTGAAAGGCCACTAGGGTGAGAAAGTAAATTTTACTATTACTGTTAATGCACTCTGCTATTAACATAGAATTATATTTTTCCAGTTCAGAAACTTCAACCTCACATTTATTCATTTTGAGGCTCCTGCATTCAGGAGCACTCATCTCAGTCTCCATTTGTGAGCAATTCTCTGCTCTGGTCCATTCACAATTTATGCTGCCCTCTCCAAATGCAGGTGCTAGCTGCAGCTGGGCAACAGAAGACAACACCAATACAGTGCAGCACTACTGCTCAGATAGTACTAATCTCTGTATAAAGTATACCTCGAGCAACAAATGATTATTCATGCAGGCAGGCATTGCTCTGTATTGGAACAAGTCTCTGTTTTGTGGCTGAGGCACTGCCAACTACACAGTGTCCAGGAAACAGGACACAGATTCTCCATGCTAATCTGGGAGTGGTGAGATCTTAAGCTCCACAGATATTTCTGAGCACTTTTGTCATTCTCTACACTGCACTTCACAATTGAGAGGAAGCTCCAGTTAATTTCAGCCAGCTTTCTCATCTGTGACCATAGAAACCTAGGAGGAATTCTAGACCCTCTATCCCGTAAATAAGGGTTTAATGCCATGGGCAGCCATCAAGTGCTCTGGAAGTCTTATTTGAGTTGAGATCACAAAAAGGGTAGCATAGCTATAATGCGTGTTTTGGAGGATATAGCAAAGACTTTCAGATTTCTGTATGCAGTTAGGACTAATTAGATGAAGAGTGGGCAAAGTACCAAAGAAAGTCCTTTTCATTTCATCATGATTCAAGTTACTGTATTTAAGACTTACTAAATTTAAGACAGAAGTCTATATGCATGAATTCAGATACTCCTCTTTAACCTAGCCAGGCCTTTACAATACAGACAAACTATAGGATCTTACACAGCATAAAGAGTACCATCAGTTTAGGTGGTTGTTTGCACAAGGGGAAAAAAATGTTGATTAGAGCTCATAATTATAGAGGAAAAATTTATGGTGATTAGGATATCCTGCCTCCACCCTATCACGTAACTCTGCTTGCCTACCTAAACAAATAAAGTGTTGTATGATTTACAGTTCTTAATGCTAATTAACCTTCTCTTCACGTTTCCTTTCAAACTCTAAAAACTGGTTTAAAACAGTTTAAACTGTTCATTATTGTTTGATTCTTTAGAGATACACAGTGAAACAACACAATATTTCCTACTCTGGAAGTAGGAAAATGTGTCAATGATTTAAAATGTTATATCATCCAGAGACTTGTTGAATATTCAAATATTGTTTTAAGGGTTTAGACCCTTAAAGATAAAAATATAAACTGTGTTGAAATGTTTAAAAGTGACATCTCATCTAATCAAAATACAAAGAAAAGTATTTTTATGTGTGTGTGTGACAGAGGCAGGGAGTTATACAAATGCAGTTCATAAATCAATTGTATTTTAATTGATGTGAATTTGGGAATACTTAATATGCTTATACCAGCCTAAAAATTATTAACCGTTTTGATTTAAGATCAGATTTCCCTACTGTCTGAGTTGAAGAAGTCCTAGAGAAGAAAACAAATTACTTTAAGATTTAAAAGCTTTAGGGATGAGTGTTGAAAAAAAAGTTTCCCTGCAGTAGAGTAATTTATGTTTCTGGCTTTATTACCAATTGCCTCAAAAGCTAGGATATTCATGGTGGTTTTAAGAAGCAGGCAGAAGAGCCAGGTCCTTTGCAACATGATGTTATGATGTTATGTTTCAAAAGTTTCTCAAAATTATTTTCCTCGCAGCTAGAGACAACATGGGCTTGTAATGTACACCCACCAAAATATCACCTCCTCTTTTTGTTAATGGTTTTGTTAATGGCAACTTCTTTGTAAAACAATGTTTAGTTGCTCCCCAGGATGAATAAAGTTGCTATTCCTGCATAATAGAGACAGAAATTCCTCAGAAAACTCATGGAATTTTCACTTTATTAAACTGATTCCTGTGCCTAACAAAAAAACAGTTACTTGACAAGGTTAAGGTGAGAAGCAAATCAAATCAGTTGAAAATTTGATTAACCTTGGCTAGAGATTTTACTGTTCTCTTCACAATTATTTTGGTCATTTGCTACACAGGTTGAGTGTATAGAGAAGATGTAACAGACTCAGCTCTCCCCACCATCAAATTTAAACTGCACAGTATCATGGATTCCAAGCTACTGCTAGGATATAAAAAAAAGGAAGGTGATTTTCAGCATCTACTCAAGTGCATCTTTCAAATAAGCCTTCTTAGTCTGAATAGCAGCGTATTTCCTACAGAAGCGTTAGTTCTCTGATACAAAATATATAAATCTTTATCTTTACAAGTTCCAGTTCAATTTCAGGCTGTCAAAAACGACCCAGCTGTAACTGCTACAACGATTTTACATTACATAATTCTGGAATTCCTGAAAGAATCTCCTGTGAACCCAAACACTTTTAATGTAGTAACGTACTAGCTTAATTTTTATACTTGGAGGCAGTTAAACTTGATATTCTGGGGACACTAAATCTAGATCCAATGTCTGATTTAAAATTTCAAATGAAAGACTTATGTTTATCACCTAATAGAAACTGTACTTTGAACATTCTAGGCTTTTTCCTCATTAGAAAAAGCAAATCCATCCAGCTTCAACAGTACAAAATGACAGAAGATTAATCTTTCTGTGTTTCAAAAAGCATCGCCTTTATTATATTTTGGAAGAGGATAGCAGCATCCGTCTGGGTTTGATATAAAAATCAACCTTACATTTTACATGCAGTGTCTCTAGTATAGTTACATATGCTTGTGAAATTCTCAAAGAGCAATATCGCATCTTGTAAATTGTTTTTTTTTACTACTACACTAATATGTTTTTTTATCTGTTATCTAACTGAGAAAGAGCTAACTAGCTGAATATCAAAACACACCTACTACTTCATAACCTGCAAAAGTGGCTGATTACAATCATCTTGTGCATAAAGCAAAACTAATTACTGGATTGAATGTTTAAGGAAACAACTACTGTAGTGTGGTGAGCTAGAAATAAGACCTAGCTCTTCCTGTGTTTTGATCTTTATGGCTTCCAAGTCATCATTTAAGCAGGTTTCTGCCAAAGCATTTAATTATCCTAATCAAAGACATATTGTGAATGAAACTTTAAAAGAGATTAAAAATATTTAATCAGTAAAATGAAAGTTTCTGTCCAATAGAGGAATGTAGATGTTTCAGGTCTGGTGATTTGATTATCTTTACTGTTTTTCTGGCCTTAATTCAAAAATTTATTATCTCAAAATCAGATGAAATAAATTTGAAGGGGAATAGACATACTCTTCAACTTAGTTTGTTTTGGCATAATATTCAGTAAAAGACTTTCATTTACGCATCTTGTGATTTGATAAAGCAAGTTCCAATTACTGCACAAAATATGCCATCGTTCTCACTCATTGAATCCAGGCAATAATTTTTCTTTTCATAAACCCACAGATTCTTTTCTTTCCCTGTGAATATGCTTCCTAATCACTTATTTATTAATGAAAATAGAATTACTATAGAAATCACAGTTTCTGAAAACCTCTAATTTAGCATATATTAGGCATTTTATTTTACAAACAACAGGAGGAGAATTTTAATTCAGACTGCTTTTAGAAATTAAAAATAAAATTAGTTACAGAAAAATTGCATTTTACAGGGCTATAATATAGTTAGCTAACAATTAAAAAAAATACCTATTCCAACAGTAACAAACCATTTAATTTAGGTATAAGCTAAGAGATCTAGTATAATAAATATTTTAAGATCAAGGGCTGAACACAAATATGACGAGTAGATAACAACCTACAAAAACAAGTGTCAGTGACACGGTTTTCTGAAACTTTACTAATAAAACAACTGTGAAATGAAGTTATGGAAAAATCTTACTACAAAGAACACATGAGATACCTTTCTGTCCACCTGTATGTTGATGCAAAACGAGAATACAGGGCAAAAAATGCTCTGTTTCTACTATTTTATCCAAGCAATAAATTTGGCAACTTTTACCCTTTGGAAAACAGATTCTCATCAAAGAATGTTAAGACCTTTAAAGAATCTCATCCTTTAGAACAGTAGTCTGATAGATAACATGTTTTCCAGGGTCCTGATTTAACAATAATCTTTATTTCTTCATACCACAGACATTATTCTATCTGGAGCCCTACCAGCCTTGCCAAGCACTGTTATCATGGCTAGGTGGGAAATTTAATGTCATGCAGAGCAAACCACTTTTCTGCTTCCAACACTACTGATATCAATAAGCTTTTGTTTGAAAGAAAATCAATCTTCTTCTAGACTCTTTGCATTAATTAATGTTTTAAAAATATTTCACTTGTGTTGAACAACGAACAGCAACAGCCAATCTTGTGGTTTTAGGGACTGGCATCATTTTAGCCTGTCTTCTTGTCACTAGCAGCAAGAAGGATGAGAGTGAAAACACTGTAAACCAAGACTGAAAGAACTAAAATTCATGGAAATGAGCTGAAACAAGAAGCATTGCTCAGCCAACATAACGTTCTTCAAATACATCAAAGCAAATACCTTTGAGAGGTTTTTACAAAATTTGGATGATCCTGGGGTGGACAAATAAATTGCAATATCATTTTTCAGAAGTTTGTCAAGAAGAGATAAATCAACAAGATTTCAGTTTCAAAGAGGTGGTTTCTAGAAGTATGAACAGCAAAACACTAGAACAAACTGCCTAGAGATGCTTCCTTGATGGATCTTAAATATTCCTCAGGGAAGACATATAAATGGTACTTTGGAGTAAGAGAACACAAACTGTTCACGCTTCAAAGGACTCATTTCTATGTCTTTCTATGATTTCTGTTACAGAAAAAAATTCCTTTGAAAATTAAAAATAGACTGCTTCTCACTCAGTTGCAAGAAGCAGAAAAACAAGTTTTACTGTATACCAAAGCAATAAATCTACTTTACTGTTGTAAAATTTATTTGGGTTCAGCCCTGGAAGTTAATTTTTCAGATTATTTTCCTAGTTATTTGTATAATGTGTCCATTTGCAGCATTTCTAGAACAAACTCCATAGGACAATACAATTTGCTGAGAGTGCCTCTAAGACTAGCAATATTTACATATACCTTCTGTTACCTTCTGGAGAATATAGTCAAGAAAAAGAGAAGTATCAAAGCATTTTTCTCTGTGTAGACTCCTGCTGCTAATAGATAAGCAAACTTTCCCTCTGATCAGACAAGGTTCAAGACATTACTTTTAATATACTTCCATTTATTTTAATGTCTTCTATGAAATAATATTTCACTGACAAAAAAAATTCAAACCAAATTATTTCTTTTACTTCTCTTAATTACTGACTGCTGATTTAAACAGCATTAAAACAATACATCAACTCCTGTAATATTTAAAAGAATCAAAACAGATTATTTCATGTAAGAACGTGAAGTTTAACAGTGTACATCAACAAAATGCAATTGCAAGAGGAATAAAGACCATAAAAAATATGGATGTGAAATCAGTTCCAAGTCTTATACTACAAAGCAAGAAAATTCAAATTAAAATTTACCATGAAAAGAAATCTAAGTACATAAAGGAAAAAAATACACAGTAGAGCATGAAATAACTTCTGAATTATGTTCACACAACTGTTCCATACTGCATTTAAATCACAGTGTTCTTTTACTTCAGTTTCTATCATCTAAAGATATTTTCTTCTCTTTGTTTTACTTTTTTCTAATAAAAACTCCTAAGTGTCCATATATCTTACAGAATATTTCATAAACCAATTTGAAAAAGTCAAAAAGAGACTGAAAACAACATTTGAATCCTATAGAAAACTATATCCAATAGAAGGGGATAATATTTATCTTTATAAACCTATATGTTGTTGAAAGAATAAGACCCTTCATATTCCAGAAATAGAACCAGACATATGTACAGAATAAAGGCCATTGGAAGAATACAGTAAAGCTCAAAAAGAGCTAAGAATAGAGTTAATATTAATATAGGTAAAAATATTATATGTTACAAAAGACTGTCCAAGTATTTCCTCAAGTTTATATGGGATCAGAAATTCAGACTAAAACAATTCTTACATGTGATCTACAAAAGCAAGATTCTGTATTGACACCTATTTGCCATATCATTCAATATGATTTTTCATAATGAATTATTAATATGAAATATATATACTATTAATATTAAGAAGTGTTATGTCTTTAAATTTTCCTTAAACTACCATGGTTAATAAATTGTGATTTTGTGTGTGCTGACTGGACATTCATAGTTTCATTCAAAACTTATTAAAATCAGTGGCAAACTGTTCTTGGATTACTAATATATTCAACAGGACTAGTTCCAAGATCCTCTTCCAAAATTTAAAATTAAGGCTTTAATTTTCTATCACTATCCTCAACATTTACAACACCACAGATGGCTTTAAAGTATCTCTTACAAGATGAAACATAAAACATCTGTTGAAAAAACTTTGATAACATGAAAAAAACCTATTTTTTCAAGTTTTTATTTTTTATATAGAACAGGTTACCTAAAAAAAAAAAAAAAAAGCCTTGAGAGGTTTTCATAGGATCAACTATACCTTTTTCCCATGTTCAATACATGTTTTTTCCATTAAATCAGTGTTTGGTATTGTAATTTGTCTTTAAACAGGGTTTACAGAGATAACATTAAAAGTTACCATGTAACAAATGAGATTTCCTCTTATTGTGAAGAAGAAAACACTCCCTCTTAGTCACAGTTAATGGAGAAGAGGGGGGAGCAGAGCTACAAGCCTGTTTCTTTATTTAGTTGTGGTTGCCAAATTGGACCACATTCACATTCATCAAGTATTTAAAGCAAGTTCCTTTCTTAAAGTGTTTCTTAAAGTTCCTTTCAAGTGTTTCATTTTTTGAGTATAGTTTAATTACAAGAGAGGCAGATTAATGCTGAAAGTTAATTGCAGCATTGAATTGAAAGATCCACTTCAATGCAACATCAACATTTAAAAAAATTTAAAATATTCTGAAAACATGAAATTATATTAATTTAGAAATAAACTTTTAATGATATACATAGTCCTAAAAGTTCATCCAGAAAAGACACCATTTTAGTAATTTACACTATATTTAGATATTCTAAAGAGAAACCCCCATCACACTCAATATTACAAACATTAGCCCCAGAATGTTTCACTGGTTAAAGGCAATTTACAATGTAATATTCATTCAACATACAAAACACAGCTTCAAATTCTATGTTCTTTTCATCGTATCACTCAAAATTTTCATAAGGATGAAAAAAAAGGACCTAAAGCTCATAGAAGAGCAGCAAGACTACACTTGGCTATAACCATCCACTTAAGAATTTGATAGAATGTTACTAAAAGGAAACGTACTGGGGAAAATGAAATATTAGTGCTGTCTTCATGTAATTGCTGAAACTTGCACTTTCCTGTTCACTTCTAATTGAAGTGATAAATATTGCTATTTCCGTTCTGAGTATTCTCATTGCCAAATAAAAACACCAGGGCTTGTTAAGAAAAAATACAGTGCCCACAACAAACCTCCTCATCTACCATCGCTTATTATTTACTCATTTATCTAAGCATTAACCTACCTGCAGCTGCTTTCAGAGGTAAGCAATCTGTAGCCCTTCCTGTTAAGAAGTCAAGACTGTTTTCTCTCAGCTTGTCTGCAATTGTTCTCCTCTTAAACTGAAATTTTCAAACTCACATTTGATTGTGAAGAAAGAATTTTGTGCCAAAACATGGGGAGAAAGAACTGGTAATTTTTATCTGTTTGGGTCATAAAGGCATAGCTTCTCCAAATCATATAACTCACATAGCTGTGATGTTTTACAACTTCATCATATATATTTCTAAAACAGTCTACCAACATTATCAGAAGGGAAAACAATTGTCATTAAACCAACAGTCTTTATATTTCTGGAGCCATGTCTCTTTTTGGCTTCCACATTTGTAAATGTCTTATGCTGTCTATTTTGGCCAGTAAGAGGCTGCAAGACAGCACTATACATAAATATATAATGTACTACCAAAAGTTGCAAATCTCACTTGTCTGATGACCCAGCAGAATTAAAAAAAATAAAAGAAAAGAAAGGGATCATATACCCCTTCAATTTGACTCAAATAAGGCAATGTTTTCAAAGCTTTGTTGTCCCTGTCTCCTGCTAGGACTTCATTTTGAAGGATCAGTTTTGACTTCTGGAGTACCATTAAGGAAGAGCCAAGCCTTGGGTAAAGACAAGGGACTATAAACCTCTGGTCAAAAGCTGACAAATAAAACCTGATGAGAACAACTTCCTGAGCTACCTCCCTCATACAGTTCTGAAAAATACCTTCCTCAAGTACCTGCATATAATATTATGATGTAAAGAAATATTATTGTTAATGTTGTTGGAGAAAATTTTTTAATGAAATCAACTTATTATGTATCTATTTAATATGATCCACACAAAATTTAAATTACACTACACACAACAGCGTGTATATTTTTATGCCTGGGTTTCAGTCATCTATTATTTCTAACAACCAGAAAGAACCCCTTTAAAGCTTTCATCAACTTGACAGCCTGCTGTTTTCTTTGGAATCAGATTCAAAGGACATCACTTGGCATGTAACCCATGACAAGCTCTGGCTAATCCGTCAACAAGGCAACACCAACGAAAATTAAGCCCTACTGTCCTCACAGTTGCACTATGACTGCAGGGTAGAACCTGAGGATAGTCTGTAACACCCTCTGTGCATCCACTTAAAAATAACAAGAGGCTGCATCTAACTTAAGAAAATATGTGAGGTAGGCAAAAAGCGTACTTCTAAACCTTGGGAAGTATCAATTTTCCTTTAAATACAATCACAATGTTGTATGGGTATACTATAATAGGAATTTATACAGTTAATTTTCTTTTATTACTTAGATCAAATCCTATTCTATTGGGTCTATCTAGTAGAAAAAAATATAAAAGAGGATGCAGGGTATTAAATCACATCCATGTGCCAGGGATGTGTCAAATGCTTGTTCTGAAACTTGTGGGAGTGATTTCTGTTATGTTACATATGCTTCATGGCATGGATTTTTGCACACTTCTAACCTTTTGTAGGAGAAGGTCTAGGGAGAAAACCCAATATTGTTTCAGGAAAATCCAGCGTTTTTTCTTATCAGGTGAGTTGGGTTTGTCTTCTGAAACTAAAAGACAATTTCTTTCACGATTACTTACATCCGTCAAGTCAGTTTTGTGTTCGAAGTGCTAAACTTTAAAAATTCTTCTGTGTTCCTGAATGTGTTTTTCCTAAACTGGAAAAAAAAATAGACAAAATGAAGACCTTTCTGATATATAAAAAAATCTACTTTATTTTACCATAGTAATCTATTTTATTTTACCATTTGATCTTAGTATATTAATATCCATTTATGCACCAGCATAGAATAAATTCAGACATTTTTGCCCATGGACAAATAACTGAGGCCTATGTAGTAAGAATGTGTAAGCCTTTTTAACAAATAGCATTAGGTGTGTCAGGAGACCCAACACAGCCCATTAATGGTTTCATACATAGAATGTGTAAGTAGATGTGAACTTATGTACCATATGAAGAGAACTCTTGTTCTACTAGTATCTCAGACCTGCAAATGTGGCAGATTTAAAGACTGTTGTAAGATTTACCGAATTCCTTGAGCTAAACCATAGCAACACACATATTTTCTGCTTTTAACTATAAAAATCTTCCACTTTCACATTTTTTAAGGGTACCTCTATTCTATCTGCAAATTATTTGGATTTTTCCCTTCCTTACTTCAATTTTGTTAAATATATTCTCTTTGCAGTAGTTTTCTCAGAATTTCTCTCTTTCTAGTGCTGATAGTTAAAAACATCATTTCAGTGGCAAGGTATCTGGCTAAGTTATCAGACTTGACAAGTTCTCACCCATTCACGCCTGTCCTGCTCCTTCTTCAGCTTTAGCACCATAATTAGTGCAATTGGTCTCTGACATAACCATTAAGTCATCTGGTTAAAAGGACCTACCAAAAAGCAGGTAGGGGTAGAACACAGCCAAGAGCAAGAAGAGATGGGGAGCAAAAATGAGATTGGATGTAAGCTGCACAAACTAATATTGTGGAGCAATGTTGAATTAAATCTCAGAATTGCAAAACTGATTCTATACCAGGCAATATCTATTGAGCACCAAAACTGCAAACTTTACTTCTATAATCCCAATAACCAAAGCAATGCACATTTTTTTCTGGTGGAGGGTACAAGCATTAGCGCTCAAATATTTTTCTTTCACTTTTTTTTACATTGAGTAAGAAAAATATTAAATGTAATAGAAGACAAACACTGATAACATTTTGCTTAAAAAAGTGACCAAAATAATGGCAAAAATAAAAAGTAACAAATCACAGTCTCAGACATTTGGCATGGATCAGATTATTACAGGAATTACTAGCATCAGAAAGAAACAGAAGAGAGGGCAGGAGAAAAAAATCAGCATATTGGTATCATCACTAAACCAGTGAAATTCAAGTACTTTGTATCCTCATGCTTAATATAATCTAGGTTTTGCCACACTGCAGAAACCTCCTTCTGTTATATAAGGTTTTGAGCTACAGTTGTTGATAATACCAGAGAAGGGGAAAAAAAAATTATATGACTTCAATTGATACCTTGCATTTCTTTAGGAGAACAGTAGATATTTTAAAAGAAAAAGAAGAAAACTATCTGGGAACTTCCTTCTCCCAGTCATTGGAAAGGTATTTTATTTTAGCTGATTTTTTTATGTACTTCAGGTGTCTGATCCCACCTGAACAGTGTGCCTGAAGACAAGTTTGCAAAATGATTGACCTGAAGTGTAGCAGTTACATGCACCACCTGTGAAGGTTTGTCTGATGCCCACTTGTTACAGGTGAAATTATTCCATTGATTAAATCAATTTTCTTTTGCAAACAGTAGAAGTTCGATAGGGAATAAACACATCATCTCTTACTCTTTTTTTTGGTGACAATTATAACAGATTTTTTTTGTCTTTAATTTTTAAAAGTTTCCTTTTTGAAGAACCCCTCCTGTAAATTACTTAGAAATACAGCCCAAGCCCCACTAACTAGCTTTGTGTTTCTGGAATATTAGCTTTTATCTCTTTGGTTTTAGTGCCTCTTGTTCTCACAGATCTCTTTACCCTTTGATTTGCCCAGCAGTCTTTAATGAACATATTTTGTAGTCTGGAATACCCATTCGGAAGCTGATAAAACTCTTCCAGTAGTAGTAGCAGCAGCAGTTACATTTGCAACAACTACCAGCATTAGTAGCTGATACTCTTAACTTTCCACACTTCAATACATTTGGAGAAATACATAGTGCAGTTCAGAAGGTTCTGATCTAACCTGAATTCTTTGGAGGTCCCCCCAAAGCTACTGCATTTGCTTACATCTGCAACGGCCCATTTTTCTTAGTAAATTACATTTTCCTCTGAACACTGCAGCAGAGAGATCAGGAACCAAGAATAAATTTGTACCAGTATTTCAAACACCTCTCATTCAAATTACTTTGTTCCAAAGTTTGAAAGTGTTTGAACTGGCTTCATGTAATGTGAAAGCACATTCACTATGACTTTTGGTGCCCATGTCTGCTTTACACTAAATACAAACCGACTGGCAAAATTAATCTTGGCTTATATGTATGTATATTCATTAAATAAGAAATAAAGTATACTCTGTGTATATTTCAGTTGGCAAATAACAATATTCACCTAAACATAGTGAAGTTTCTGGGGAGATCCCCACTTTGTTCAAAAGCTTTCAATGTTTTTGCAGCTGACAATACTTGTGTCTACCCACATAAAGAAATTTCCCATGTCAAGGGATTTCAGATTTGGCACAAGAAAAGAGGGCTTACATTAATTTCTATAATTGGGGTCTTTCTCCCTCTGTACAAAGATCATAAATCTATACATTTTAAGCTAAAATGTAACATCAAAATTCTAGCATCCTTATAAAAACAGAAGACAGAAGCTTTTAATTGAATCACACAGTGGTGTGTTGACCCCAGCCGGCAGCTGAACACCCATCCAGCTGTTTCATTACTCACTTCAGTGGGATGGGGAGAGAGTTGGAAGAACAAAAGTGAGAAAAAATCATGGGTGAAGATTAAGACAGTTTAAAAAGTAAAGAAAACCAAAAGCTAATTAACAAAATCCCCAAGTGATGTAAAGGAATTCACTCACCACCTCCCACAAACAGACTCAATGCCCAGCCACTCCCACAGTGAATGTTACCTTGAGAGAGCTAGCTGCTGCCAATTTTATTGCTGAGCATGATGCTATATGGCATGGAAAAGCTCTTTGGCCAGTTCAAGTCCGCTGTCCCCTCCCAGCTTCTTGCCCACCCTCAACCTACCCCCCGTGGGGAGAAAGTGAGAAGCAGAGAAGGTCTTCTTGCTTTATGTGTGAATAAGCTATAGCAAAAATATCAGTGATATCAGCACAGTTTTGGTCACAAATCTAGAACATAGCACCATTAGTTCCATCCCATGAGACTCCACACAAATATTATGAATGAACAAAAGACGTGTTTAACTACAACAAGAAATAAAAAAGAATGAGTTTAGAAAACACAGTTGACAGTGTGTTTGTCCAAATATTCATAGAATCGGTCATAGAATATTGGGCTAGAGGGGGACCTCCCACATTGTTTGGAATTTAGTTACACGCTCTTTCCAAAACTCTTATGCTATTGATATACCTACAAGAACAAGGTCATTTAAGAAAAACACCTCTTCTAAAGTTAACACATTCAAGCAGGCTCATCTCAGGCCCTTTCTGAAGGCTGGCCTGGGAGCTATCATTTGGATCTTGTTAATAGGAAAATTAGTTAAAATGGCAGTTAAGGGCTGTGATGCAAATGAATCAAGTCCTAACATAAAGCTACTCCAGTGGAATGTTTAATCTAAATCAGGCATAGGATTAGTTTACTTTGTTTCAAATGACATTTGTATACTTCATCAAAGGAAGTGCTTATAATGTGAAATCATTTTTATTTTAAAATTTAAAGCCTATAAAAAGTAAATGACTGGCAGCAGGAAAAGAGGACACAATACAAACCTCCTGTCCCACCAGTGACCTCTATCATGAGTTACAACTACTACCTTCTGCACATGTCAGAGAGAGTTTATTCTTCATGTTCTTTCATCCCAAAGCAGTGCCCAAACACATATGCAGAACGAAGGGGGAAAACATGAGTGGCTGTACTCCAGACATTAAAATCTGAAAGCCCCTGAACTAGCTGAAACCAGCCATGATGCCATTCTGTTAAGATCTAACCCATTCTTCAACTTATAGCATTTGTGGAGAGAACCTTTGCTTCGTCAAAGCAAGAAAAGCATAGTTGTATCACAGACAATAAAATTTAAAATTAAGTTTCCTTGAAAAAAAAAAAGGCAATTTGTCAATATAACTCACATTTTTCAGAAAAAAGTATCTTGAAAGTAAACTGCTTTTGGCTACTACTATCCTTAACATTACAAGCAACCATTTCTGATCAAGAGTGTGTCAGGTTTCTTCTTGTTTCCTAAATATAACAGAGAACATGTGCAAGCACAGCTGGCTCCTGACAGAAAACTGAGCAAGTTCAACATCAAACTGAGAGGGCAGACAGCATCAGGAAGGACACAGTAATTTAGCCAAGCTAACAAAAAGGACTAATACACGTGCAGACACTGAACATATCAGTGCTTTCATCACAACCAGAAACCACAACCATGGTTATGCAGAAATTTCAAACCCATGACAGCTATAGGACCACTACAATATGCTCTCTTTTTTCTTAGAGCTGAAAATCTTTAGAAACTAAATAACTTTCTGTCAGCCTTGAAACTCTAAGTAATGAATACAGAACTATGTAATCGCTGGATGCTAAATCTCTTCTTTTATGTAGACCTGCTCTTTTCCTTCATGAGAAAGTTTTGAATTAGATAAATTTGGTACAACTAAACATATCAAATAAAGCTGAGAATTTGCTTACCAGCAAGGATGACTACTTATATACCCATTAGAACAAACTCACAATATTTCCCATCATATTTCCCATAGGCTTCTAAAAACATAGAGTTGTACCAATTAAAATACCAAGCCATAAGTGTAAGCTGGCCTCCTTTCTCAGGTCAACATAAAGCCTTTAACTGTCCTTAAGCATTTCTGTCCCTAAGCTACTGCAGCTAACTCCAGACCCTCTGACATAACTCAGAGATAGCAAAAATATTAAGTTATGACCCTTTCTGCTAAACAGCTTCAGTTTGCCTCATAGCACAGGGTGCAACCCACAGGAAATGGGAGTGAGGCTCAGACAAGGTCAGCAGCAAGACCCCAGTGAGCTGAAACAAAACCAGAATTCCATTATTTCAACCTTTTTTGTTCCAGAAATCAGGCATGAGAATGTCATTCACTGCTTTTCTGTAGGTCTTTCCCCACAGTCATCAAGAGGCAAATAAAGAAAAGGATTTTACTTTATTCAATCATTACCTATAAATTTTGTATGTACTGATTTAGGGGATTAGGCTGTACCCTTTCTGTTTAGCACTAGAAGCACCAGCTTGCTTGAAGCATACAAATAGACACTTTTTAAAAAAAATTTGAGCAGGAATAGATATGACAAAATTACATCCAAATAGAAATAATAATATTAGGGACAGAGATGGGTGTATGACATGTAACCAAGGCACTTTGTTTTCAAAATAGACTTGGACAGGAAAATCTATATCTCAACAGTTCTTATGGCATGCTTTTATGGAGCACTCCAAGTAAACAAATCTAGTAATTAAATTATACTGTGGCAGCAGAATGTGCATTTCATTCATCTTCAGCTGGAGGTGGCTAAATCTCCTCTCCATCTCTATTCCCTTCTTACTGGAAAGGAAACACCTCAGCCTCACTGATTTTCTTCTGTGATTTTCTTTCACCTAGATTTACTTGATTATCACTTAACCTCTTAACAGAAACAGCTCAGTCATTCGTATGGAAGAACAGATTGTTTTGCATTTCTCTGTATAGGTGACCAGTTATGTAACTTCATATGATCATCTTAGTCCCATCCAGTTTTTACCGTATTTTTTGCCTTTTTACAGAAAAATATCATCCGTTTGTTGGAAAAATAGAAGGGAGAAAGCATACATGTGTTATCTGAACAAATATCTTTTTCAAAGGATATTAGAATACCATTGTTGCAATATAATTGGTGTAGTAGGCTTTTATTTCATGCTCATCAAAAACTAGTAGGGTAGGTCCTTGTCTGAATTGTCATGTACAGTCGCTTGCAAGCTACCTTACCTTCCCACTTTCAGAAGACAGACACTTGCACCTAATGCCATCCCATTCACACTTAATTATACAAATGGTAACTTTCTTGCCATTATTAGGGTCAAAATGCAGCTGGGGTCACACAAGTTTTAGTAGAGCTCTCTGAGCTAGGTCAGATATGTCAATGATTCCTCAATAGGCACACACTTACAGAAAGAGGTTATTATCAGGCAGGAATAATATCTATGAAGCACACTATAGCTGATAATTTTCACATAATAATAGTTCTTCTACTGCCAGCATGTCTTGGCTGGCATCTATGGGAAAAGGAAAATGTTCTTTAACATCAGGATATTCCAGTGCAGGATGGTAATACAAAACACAGTTGCTCTGAACACATCTGGTGCCAGAAAGCGAAAAGTGTTCCAAAGGCTTGGTAAGAAACAAAAGTACAAGATTCTTTCAAAAATGGGGAAATAAACTCTTCTGCTTTTCTAGAGAAATTGTTCCATTTTGTTTCGTTTTTCACTTTTTTTCCTGTAGCACTGTTACTGACAAGTAACCCTACAACACTGTTGAAGTTAATAAATAAATAAATAAATAAATAAATAATTTAAAAGGTTTTCGTGGGAAAAAGAGGAGGGAAAAAAACGAGATATCTTTACTCAGCAAAAGCCGAGAAGCAGTCCATGCTAGCTGACTTCCAGCTGCTCTAATTTTGAGTGATGTGTCACTCAGAGTACTGATTTATTAGGACTAGATTTATTGCAACATTAAGCAACAATTTGAGATTGTATTTTCCCTTCAAATACAGCCCTATTTACAAGAACACACAGTCTACACAAGTGTTTATTCTTCCACGTTTTTCAACATACCATAATAAAAGTGCTCTATTGTTACTCCCAGAGTCTTAACATTCTCTGTTAAACTTGCAAAAGTAGACAGCTTCAGGATGCAGCCAAAAAAAACAGAACTCCAGAAAACCTGACTTTCCTATCCAAGTTCATGAGAAAAAAAGGTGCAGACCAAGGAACATCTAGTCAAACACCCCCTTTTTTCAGAATGAACAAAATGTTGGGAAAAGTAAATAAATAAAGCAAGTATATAGTGATATTTCGCCTGAATATTCTCCCAATCTGTAGATAATTTGAAACTTAGTGACTTCCTGAGCCAGAGGAAGCCATCTTTGCCTCTAATTTTTCTTGAGTGAACTTAGTCAGCCTACCATTTAGACTACACAAGTTTTTATAATAGAAACAATTTACACATAGCTCAAAGGGTGAGGCACAACAAATCACAATTTTCTCCTGGTAATTTTTTAGTTTTGTTTTTTTTTCTTTAGCCTTGGAACTGATACAAGTATTACTATTGCTAGATTTCATGTTACTTAGTACAAGTTATATGACGCGTTATTTATAAAGTGCTATTTAAAAAAAAATGAGTTGTAGCATAGCACTTTCAATACATAATAATATTTTAAAAACAAAAATAGTGGAATTAAGATTGGCTGGTTTTATTGCAGTACTTCCAACTCTAGTTCATCAAGATGTCTCTGGCAAGAGCTCTTCTACATCTTACTTTACCCTCCCTCCTACAAAACCTTTGGATGAAAACCCATCTGCTTTCAAATAAAGTAATAATCCAGACAATTCAGCAGTAAAACACACGCCTGCATGCCCACACACTAGAATTTTGATGCAGGACACAACACACTAAAAACATTTTTCTCTTTTTGTTTGCCTTGCCTACTTTCTAAAACTACTGACTGGAACTTATATATACTTAGTATTCAGTGAATGGAAAACCTTACTAACAAGTGCAGATCATATTATTTTAAAGTGTGCCATCTTGCACAAGTGAAAAAGACTATGAGCATATATATATATACATATATATATATACATATGGCTTTTTTCAGTCACACAGCAAAGCACTTCTGTCAATGAAAAAACTGATCTCTCTTGAATGCCTTCCCCTTTCCAGCCCCTCTCTCCCCTCAGCAGAGGGGACCTATAAGAAGACACCTTTCCACCACTTCCAGCAACGGAAGAGCTTTTGAAGACAGAACTATTGACGTCATCAAACCAGGCCTCACAGCTAGTCTCTGGAAAAAAGAAAACAACATTCTTACTCTGTAAACTGGACAACATTTATTTCTAAGAACAAAGCACACCCATTGTGAGTTAGAGAAAGAAAGGAGTGGTTTCACAGTGAAAACCCTTGAAAGGAAAACACAGCTGCACCTTCAGGTTTTCTTTACTGCAGCACAAGCATTGCCCTACACTTTCTTAAGAACTGCCAAGAAGCTGAAGGTGCAAAATAAGCTGAATTCTTGCGCCTTTGTGCATGAGGAGGAACAATGCCATCATTACTCGGGATTTTTTTTTTTTTTTTAAGGACAAAACAGATATAAAGAATCCTGAGTTCTGCTGCTATCCCAGCTTCTTTTGATTCCAGTCAGGTAAAAAAACCACAGGCAACAGAAAAGAATCCTGACTAAAGCGAGTTGCTTATAAACCATTACAATAAATACTCTCTCTGCAAGAGAGTAAGAGATGACTACAATACAGGCATGGCCCTCTGTGCTTATGCTATAGCCATACTCCCTCCAGCGTGTAGCCAGATCATGTACTTTGCCTAGAAGTTTCTTGGCAAACCATCTGAAGTTGATTTAGATTCCTGTATTCTCTGCAGGAGACTCAGTCACAAAGGTATAATGATGTAAAGGGTTCAAACTCTGTCTAGAGAAGGGAGTGACTTTAAAAAGTCAAGCCGGACAAAAGAAAAAAAATCACACCAGATGTTGTAAACAGTCATGTCAAAGTATCTGAGGCTCCATGTTCAAGAAGCAGCAAAATTCAGAAAATATTCCTATATTGAGAAAGTATTTCTGCACAATCTAAGCTGTAATGAATTTCCGTTCTTTCCTGTCAGAACCCTCAAGGAAAGAAATAACACAGTTGAAGTGCAGGAGGACCTTGCAAGTCTGAGCTCTCTTACTCCAGCAAAGTTTAACCAAGTCCAATTCATGTCATGTGTTCTAGATCAACATATACAAACACAGTTGACAGGATGCATTAGAAGTCTGGATAACATGAAGTTTACACCTGCTCTTGAGCCTGGTTAAAATTTTCTGCTGCAGCTGCTTTATAGAGTGGTGCATTTCAAAGGCAGCCAGAATTTTAAGAAAAGGTTAGGCTCACTTGTCCTCTCCATGGGTGGTCCTCTTCCTCTTCAGACTGACACAGCATGCTAGCATTCAGTAGATTGTGTGATTTCATTCTCCCACCTCACCCCCTCCCTGAAATTTTTTCTTTTTTCCCACCTCCTCCTCCTTTTCCCTCCATTCACTCCTGCCCCAAAATCAGCTGTATCTGCCTATAAACATGAATTCTTACAAACAGTGTACATTGCTCAGTGTATATTGTAAGCTCTCTGTGGTCCTAATGACTGCTATTCCAAATGCAAGCCAAATAGCTTAATTTAAGAATTACAACATCTGCATTTGTATACTGAAGCACTTTCTAAAAACATAAAGCAGGAGGCCAAATTCTGAGCTCACTGATGCCACTGAATAATTTCACTGATGTTAAAAAGGGTTAGTACAAACTTTCTTCCAGTATCACAGAGATCAAGATTTCACCATTTGCTTTAGTTATGTGCTGATATTTTCTTCAAACAAATGATGAGAAAAGGAAAATAATTGGTGCTGGCATTCCAAATATTCAATCCCCGTGAATGCTCAAGGGTGAATTCCATCTTTAGTGTGCCTTAATTTCTATGAAAAACTGCATTTTATTATTTCTCCATTCTCAAATCTACATCTTTAATAGATAGGAAATTGCATGAATATCTCCCTACACTGGCCTTTTCAATTTGCAAGAATAGTATTTACAATTCAAAAGAATAGCAGGAAATGTCTAATAGACTTAGCACTCGGTCTCTAGGAAACGAGAAATACCATGCTAATCACTGAAGGCTGTACCTTAACTATATTAAAGTGATTAAGCAAGCATGAGAAAGTGTACTTTTCTGTGGGCAGTAGTATTCTGAATGGAAAAACTACAGATATTGAAAGAAAAATATATCTGAAATATTTGTTCTTATCAGTTGTAAGCATATGGTCAAATCATATTCTTCTGTTGCAGAGATAAAAAGGATCAGTAAGCTTTGCTTGTAAAAACTTTTTAGAACTGTCCTAGACATCTTGAAGATGTTTATGATCATTTTTTTAGGAAAGGTTTTCCATATCATATAGATATGTGACAGGTAAAATAAAATAAAATTTTTAAAAAATTAATTTTAAAACATTAATACTCCGGTACTGCAAATGTTAGTAACATTAACGTTGTGAATTGTAAGCATTCAGACAAATTACACTCCACTACTGTTTGTTCATTTGTTTTTTAAAAAAGCAGTAAGCTTGATTTGCAGGATGAAGACTCTGAAAATGGTTTTACAAATCGTAAACCAAAGACTTTTTTAAAAAGAAAGATCTTAATAACAAATATATTTAAAAGTAATTTAAAAGTAATATAGCAAAGAATGCTAAACTTCAGCCTCACAAATCCAAGTAAAAACGAAAACCCTGACCAGATGCTGTCGTTTTCATGCACTTTTCCCAATACTAACATGTATTAGTATAGACCAGCTTAATCCTGGAAAGTTTCCTTTGCAGACTAATTTTTTTCTGCTTGCTATTAGTGACACATACATGACAGCATTAGCCTTCCCTAGGTGCAATGAGTTAGTATAAACAGAAAATATAATCAGTCTGAATGAGAAATGAAAAACTTTTTCATTTTATTTCTTTGGAAAAAAGGTAGTGAAATAGTTTTTTTTCAAGACACAAAAACTCACTGAAGAGCAGGTGCATAAAGAAGACCCACCTAAAATCACAGGTATGTCATGTTTAGAGGGCCAGGCTACTCGATGATCAATTTTCCTGGTAAAATTATGGAAAAAATTAGAAAATAAAGCAAATTTACCCTGATAGATAACATGTTATGAAAGTAAATTATTTAACACCAAAGATAAAACCAATAACTGCAATCACAGTCTCTTCTGAATGTTTTCCAGAAAATAAGTCAAATGTGTGGACGGTGCTTTTGATAATCATGTTGCACACACCAATGACACAGGTGTCATCAACATATTTCATTAATCTACAAACCAAAACTACACCTTTGCTCCTGCACATATTCATGGCTGCACGAAGTAAAGCATGTGGCAGAGAGGACTCTACAGTACTTTTGCAGAAATCTCCTGATGTTGATATGCTTGCGCACCTTCAAGTCTCTAAAAATCAAACACAGACCACATAGTTTCTTTCATCAGTTGCTGTGTGACGCTGTTGGAAGTTTCAAGATTCTTCCCTGACTTCCTTTAACATGCACTAGGAATGCAGGGGGGAAAAGACTATGCAGTTAGCAGTTTTGAGTGAGAGCCTCTGCATAAGGATGGCAGTTCTAATAACCATCTCACCTCGCTCTGATTGCAAATCACTATTAAGACCGCTGTGAGGATTTCTAAAAACTTATTTCTTTGCCACATGCACAAAAGATTGTAAGAATTTTTATTGGGTAAAGTTTTGTTTGGCTTTGGCAGCACCATATCAATCTCCTTCCTTCATGATGAGCCTCCATGGCTCACCAGTATTTCCAATCAAAGCAACATCTGGGAGCAACAAAGAGGGAATTGACTTTCAATAGAGTATAGGACATATGCAGGCTAAAATGTTGCCAAATAAGTGAAAGAACAACCATCTTGCACACAACTTCAGACCGCAAGTCATCTCCCATCTCTTCAGGGTGACAAAGTGGCAGGTTTCATAAGGGAAGAGATTAAGACAGACTGTGGGATAGATAAGGTTCCTTAGAGTAACTAATTTCTAAACCTAACTCAAATTTAAAATTCAGATTAAGTACACCAACAGAGACAGGAAACAGAAATCTCTTGGAGTAACTATATAATTTTCTCTTCAGCCACAAGAGCCTGATGTGCTTCAAAGGAGTCTGTACCCATTATAATAAAAAAAGATTTAGAAAATTGCAATCCAAATTAGACAGCTCACTCAGCCAGAGACAGAAAGTATTGCACGTGTAATTTTAGCTTAAACTGCAAATTTCAGTTTTCATTCAAAACAAATCAACCCAAATACAAACGAGCTTGCACCACACAATTTTGTAAAAGGAAAACTGAGTTTGGAATCAGGTACTATCAACTGAACTATAAGCACTATTTGAAAGTTCACAGCACCATGTTAAATAGGATCTTTAGTGTACACAGGAAAAGTATTTATGCCTCGGCATTATCTTGCAGCCTAAAGAATTTATTTTAAAAGACACTTGTGAAGAATGGACATCCAGTGACACATAGGACAGGATAGATAGGAACAAGGGGTGCCACCAAGGATGTGGAGTCTTCTGGAAAGTACCACAAGATGGTGAAGCTGAGCAAGCCCCTTGCTAGGGCCCTGAGCACTGCACTCTGGCTGCTGACATGGGGCAGATGACAAAGAGCAGCTGAGGAAAAGCTGTGACAGGGCCATTCCCAGCCTTCAGCAGCCACTTTGGGCCGGGCCTGTGCAGTGACTGCTGACACTGAGCCGTGCAGGAGGCAGCTCCTGGCCCAGACAGCATCCTCTTCCCACAGTCCTGCCCCACCCTCCCGCAGGACCACCGGGATGTCCCTGCTGGCGAGGACCTGCCCTGCCGTGGTCACCCTGAAGCACCTGGCCTAAAGTCAGAGGTGGCCCAACCTTGGGCCTCCTGGGCTCTCCCTACCCTGGAATTATTCAGGGATCCCACAACTTGAGGATGAAATATTTTTATTATTGTACCAACACAGCAAGATGCTAAGACAAAAAAATCACAGGATTTTTTAGGTTGAAAGGAACCTATGGAGATCATATAGCCCAGCCCCCAATAAAATGTAACTTTTTAGCAGTTTTAAGGATGCAGGTATTACTTATGCACGTTTGCCATCTATATAGGCTGTAAAAATAAAAATATATAAAAAGTAACACATTTAGTTTCCACCATTCTCATAAGCACATGAACTAATTTTAAACCCAAGTCAGTGCTTTTCAGGTCTTAGTAGGTGTATTTAAAAAAAGTCTCTTTACAAGTACAGTACATGAATAAATAACCCTAATTCCTAACTACACTGTAAGGTACATACTCTTGGAGTTTTTATTCTGCTAGTAAATGAGACTCAAGTTATCACTCAGAGGATTAGTCCTATTAATACATGTTAGGGCAACTATCAAACCATATTTACATATTAGAATAATTATAAAAACCAATGGCTTCTTAAATAAAGCAGTAAGTCCTGAGCTGGTTATCTGCTTCATTCCTAGCTGACTCAAACAAGAATGGAACGGAGTCAGGCACCAAATCTTGCCTTCAAAAAATAACACATTACTAGACTTTGTAAAATTCTGCTAGCTATAAAGCACCCCCTGCCTTCTGGAAAGAAATTCAACTCACACTAGACCATAAATGCAATAACCTTCTAAATCATGGTATTTATCATTTTGACTCTTGCTAGAAAATCATATTTAACCCACAATTTTGTAATTATCATTACAAAGAGAGAGGTCTGAGCAATAACTTGGAACAAAAACCTGATATTTCTGTTTCTTTTATCCTGATTATCCTTTGCAATGAGAGTTTGAAGCTAACACAACTTGAGCAAAATACATTGGATTTCTTTATAAGACAGAACTACGATAAAACACTATTATTCTGTCCTTATACACCATTTTTCATCAAGGGATCTCAAAATACTTTAAAGGAAAGGAAGGAAATGTCATTAAGCCATTTTACAGGTAGATAAATTTCAGAGATTTCAGTTTTTCTCTGCCTATTTCACATCCTCCTATGCAAGGAGAAACAATGGACACTATATTTAGAGGCAGCTTCTAAACTGTGGTCTGTGAGAATTCAGCAATTCACACAACCATATTCAAGAGTGTTTTTAGGGTGCCCTTTAAACTTGTGTGCTGATCCTGAAGTTCTAAAACTGGACAGCTGTTAAGTGGGCCCCAAAATCTTGCAAGACAGTGACCGTGTACTTATGTTCCCATGTACTGTGAAGCACCAAGATTCCAAAACTGAGATCCTGATTCCAATACTCTAATACTCAAGGCCTACCCATTAAGAATTGTTACCCAATTTAGACTGAAGCTAACAAGACATTTTTCTCCCTGTGGAAGTACTTATCTCGAAGTATCTTCCTTTTACAAATTAACAGCAAAATTCAAAGTCATAAAAATTAATGAAAAAATGTATTCCAGTTTAGTCATGCTTTTGTTTTACTTTAACTGAAATTTTGATAAAAATTGGGTGTGAACTGAAAATGGGAGCTTTTAGACTGAAATTTTAAAGGAAGAATTCTACCTTTTTTGTTGCTGTTCTGTTTTAAATAAGAAATTTATAATTTAATTGGGGAGGGAAATAAAACAAACAAATCGGGATTTTTGCATTGAGTGGGAAGAAGATAAATTTTGTTGGTAAATATCTTTAGAACTCCCTAATAAAGTAATTCTGACTATCTCCATTTTCTGATGATGCACTCTCAGTACTCAGATCAGGTGGGTCTGGGTTTTCATGTTTGCAAAGCCAGTCCCAGGCTCTAGAATTCCCTTGGAACACTCAGTTTATTAACAAGAATTTCAGTAAAAAATGCAAACCAAAACTTCATTTGGGTTCCCAAACTATCTTAAATGAAGGAGTAAAAGATTAACTTTAAGAAAAAAATAAAAGAAAAAAAAAAGGAAAAACCAAAAGTATCTTCAGTTAGTAGCTTTTTTGCCTCACCTCCATCCATTCATTTGTCAAGCTACATAGCAACAGCAAATTACATCAACTTCAGACTCCTGCCACTTCTGTTTTCTTTAGTAATGAAAACAAGTGACTGATAGTTTTGTCATGTTTGTGTAACAAATTTCCTAAAATGTTTAAAAGACAAGCTCAGTGCTGTGTCAAGAGAAATGTTTGTACACCCATCTCCTAAACACTTCCTGGAAGTCGTTGAGCAGGTTACCACCAAAAGTCCGAGGTCACCTCAGGAAACAAAGTGGAATTAAATGTTTCCACATTAGGATTTGCGAAGGCTTAGGTGGTCAGACAGATGGAGTTCATACCTATTTCAAAAGTCTGCAATAGACATCTTCTTGATGAAACCAACATTCTAAAGATTTCTAGTAGCAGTTTTATACTACCTCAAGTCTGAAATAATGGAACTTGTTGTCCTTCATTACTAGGCCATTTAAAGTTTTAGTTATACAGCTTGACTCTTGATACAAATACTGGATGACAAACACGGAAACTCTAGCTTATAAAATTTTCTGCTCAACTGCAAAGTTTGAGTATTTCAGAAATAAATATAACAACAAATAAACTTGATTTATTATGCAATACAGCCCGTTTAAATGAAGCTTAGGAGTTACAAGAAAGATAAGCACATTCAGCTACAAAATTTGTAACAAAAAAATAGCGACAATGTTAGATTCCTAGCTACACTTGGAAAAAATGCACAAGAAACAAAAAGGAAACAATTAATCATGCAAGCATTAGTCAATTTTCTGTTCATCAATGTCAATTTTAAATGTAAATACTTTTATTCAAAGGCTATCTACAGAGACAGTTCTAGGACCAGAAGACAATTTTGCTTTGTGCAAATCTTTGACATAATCTTTTCAGAATGAAAAGATCTTCAGGGCCTCTCTCAGCTCTGAAACACAGCCTGCCTAAGAGGTCAAAAGAGAAAAGGAAGAACAGAAAAAAATTCCTCTTCTGCCACTCTGAGAGATGCTTTGGGCCATGAAGATGTTATAGATTGCCTAACATTAATTCCATAAATAAATTTTGCATTTTAAAACCAAAATTTGACTGCTATAACAAAGAGAATTCTTTCTACAATAAGCACACAGAACGTGACAACGTGATTCTCGTCCCAGTATATAATGCATGGGCATAAAAATTGAAACTGAGTTCAACCATTTGATCCACTATTATCTGTAGTTATTCTGTATAGAAGTGACCCTCAACACATCTAACATGAGGAAAGGACATGGCTCATATGAGTAACAAAAAATAAGCCACAGCCTCTTCCTGTAAATCCTACCGAACACCAAACCCAGAGCCAACAAATATCTGAGTCATGAAGGTCTTTAAATGTACTTTCAAGTAATTAAAAAAGGAAGTATTTTACCTATACACTCACGGTCTCCAGTACTGAATGCTGCTACTTTGCATTACTGAAGTGGTTTTCAGGGCTCAGCTTAAAAGTCACAACCAGATAAGGAGCTTGCAGTAAGTAAATCTGAAGTAAATCTAGGTCCTACTACGCTAACTGCCTTGATTATAAAAACAAATAAACAAGAATATTGGGAGGTGTTTTTTAAGATGTAAATATTCGACATACCTAACACAACCTGAAATCCAGATGATGTTATATGTAGTTTCTCATTCAACAGAATGAGACTGGAAAGATGTAAATATTCGACATACCTAACACAACCTGAAATCCAGATGATGTTATATGTAGTTTCTCATTCAACAGAATGAGACTGGATTTTTTTAAAAAAGGGAGATCTTAAGTATTTAATTGCCCAAAGATCTGGAAGAAATCTCAACAGTAACGATGCCCAAAACTGCATTTCACATGCAGTAGTTTGACCTTAAACTGAAGAGAGCTAAGTCTTGACTCCTATCTTAAGCATATTTGACTGAACTTGCTTGTAAAAAAAAAAAAAAAAAGGTTTAATATGAAACTGGAATTATTTAAAAGTAATAAAACTCTTTTCCAAAGTTTAATGAAATGAGTGTATCACAATTCAAATTTCATAAAGCAGTTGAAACACTTGTAAAACATTTCCCAAGTATAAAAGCACTGGTTTTACCTCAGCATTCAATATACATATAGAACTGCTCCATTTATAGTATTGTATGTACAGGACATGACAACACAAGTGATTTAACACATGCTTTTTCATATACCTGCATGTCATATATGTGCTAAATATGCAGCAATATCTACTTTTAATAAAATGCATCTTGTGAGGAAAGCAACAGTGAAGGAGCATTGTTAAAAAGCCATGCACCCCCACTTTTAGGATGGAAACATACTTTCTGAACTAGTTGGGGAAGGTCAGGACCCGAGGCACAAAGTGGAGCAGTGTGAGGTCTAAAGGACAATTTCAGGGTATCCAGCACCCACTCACTGAGAAGCCAGCAGGGATGATGAGTGCAAACGTGACCCCAAGTTGAATTTTACATACTAGAATATGCAATTATGTGCAAAGTATGTATTTTGCCGTAGTTTGCTGTCGTTTCTATTTTTATTGATGTGCTAAATTCTTAAGTAATTACACAAAGAAACATAAGCAAAAAGGTGAGTGAGAACATAAATGGCAAACCAGAAAAGCAATATTGGATGGAAAAGGGAGTCCCTAGAGGCAGGCACCTTGACAACCAGTAATGGGAAAAGCAAGAACTGGGCGAGAATATATGAGTATATATGAGGCTGTGCAAGGAAGAACCCCCTTAACTTTTTTCATCTCAAACTTTATGCAAAGGCTAATATATGCTTTTGTGCAGTAAGTACCCATAGATCTCTCTTTCAAGTACTTGGGCCACCTTGAACTCAAGAAAATACTATTCATCTCATTCACGAACACAGCCCTTGTTCTGCAAATAGTTCTGGAAGCAGTTTCCAGTTGAAACACCTCTAAAGCATCATCGACTTTGAACTTGCAGAGGTTTCATCAGCATAAGAAGAGCGATGACAGAATTATTTCTGAAAGTTGGACTATCTAGGGAACTTAACTTTATACTATGCTTACAAGGAGGCTAAAAGAACTTACATACACAAGGCAAGCTAGAATTTGGCTTTACAGAAAGGATGACTAATTAAGAATGTCTAATGGTTAAAAAACAGTAACCATTTACTTTTTAACCAGAAGACATTGGATTATTTCAAATATGCATGTTGTCATTACAGACTCCTTCTATTTTCAGATACAGTAAGTGGCAGACAATATCCTAAGTCTATTCCATAGATTTATCAGTCAGAGATTTGTTGCTGAAAAATAATGTAAACTTGGGTGCCATAAGAAAACATTGACGGTAGGAACCTTGGGATATTGTTTTGCAAATTGTTTGTTGTAAAACACTGTTTGTGTATTTTTTACCTATCTTTCATGCTACCACTATGAGGAAAACACAAATAGATTAAAAATACTTCAGAGGTGAAAGAATACATGGAAGATTCGGGTCTAGAGAGACAGAGCTGACCCTGAGGAACAATTCTTTTCTCCCATTTTGGAATGCTAAGACCTTAAAACCACGGGGGAAAAAAAAGGTGGAGGATGATGGGACCTTATTTCTTATTACCTAAGCAATTGGGTTAAAGATTACAGAAGAACAAGAGAACTTTTGTTTATAGCTTTTATACAAAAAGCCAAAGCAGCCTTGGTTGCAAGAATTTACAACACTAATTCACATCTTTCTCATGTCTGGAATAACCTAAGGACTGCTCAAATTGAACCAAACAATTAAATTCAAACATTACCCTTTGCATACAAACATTTCAGCAGCTTTTAAATTGTTTGTAACCACAACTATTTCATTAAATAATCTTTAAGAGGAAACTTAATATCTGGTCCATTACATGAGCAGTGAGTAGTAATTTCTCTTATTTATCGTAAATCAGCTTCACTTTGTTACCACAGCTTAATCAATATTGTATTTCTCATTACTTATTTCTTACTGTGAGAGTTGATTTTTTTCAACAGGCATATCTAACCCTATGAGACATCTTTTGTCAATTTATGGGCAAAACTAAATATGTTTAGTTAAAAAAAAAATCTTTCTGACACTGCCAACACTGTTTGTGGAAGGGCAAATATTCATCAGTATTTATTTCCTTATTTATATTCCTGTTTGTAAAAGTAATCCAAAACCAACAACAACACAATATATACCAAAAATGCACAAAGTCTTACTTTATTTCAGGTCATGTAAAACTTTATATATTTTGAGATATGAAGCACGCTCATTGTTTGGCAATCAAATACAACTCTAATTTCATAGCCTCAAAGCTTTTTGGTAATCTCAGACAAACAAGGAACAGGCTGTTGTAAGACATGTAGTGGTAGAACTTATATGTCCTACCAGCAAAAACTGCATTTCCAAGCACCAGGCAAACACTGCCCAGTTTGCTAATCAAACACAGCTTATATTTTCACATACTTTGTCAGAAAAACAGGCCTTATCTTACTCTTTTTGTGATTTCCATTTATAATTCTGTTAACAGCACCTCCCCATTTTGCCTTCTTTCTACCTGCGCTGGTAGTTGTCTCCTCCCTGCAAACAGTTTGGACTTCCATGTTTTTCCTATAAAACCTGAATCATAAGCTTCCTAAACTCTCTTTTAGACAATTTAGAAAGTCATTTGGATCAGGACCACTGTCTCATATTGATCATAAGTCAATGTACCCGATTTTTTCAGTTATGTTTTCAGGAACTCTCATAAGGACATCATAGAACAGGTTCCACACAGCAGAAATGTGCATAGATATAAAAATCTAAGGCCGGCATGAAAAGATATATAGGACAACTCAAAACCACCCTTGGCTTTCCTGCTGAAGAAGTGGAGACAGCAATTTAGGCAGAGATCAACACAACTGAGCTGCTAGGTCCTGGTCAGTGGAAATTCGTATGTGCGTGTATGCTGGTCTGCCTCAGCTGTCAGGGAGCTCTGTGAAAACAAACTAACGAAAGATTAAAATTTCCATTGAGGTAAATAATTATCAGCTTTCTTTCACAGATGGGTAAATAAAGGTAGTAAATAAACAGCTGATCTGAAATCCCAGAGAAAAATTAGTAGTTCCAGAAAGAGAGTACTGGTTTCCAAGTTTATATAACCCCTTTAAAGAGTTTTTATCCCACTTTACTTTCTGCTTCTGATTACAGATTCGCCTATTACTTTTTTCCAGCTGTATATTTTGCTCAGTTTCACAGAAATACCCCATGGTACAGTATTATACAGCATAGAGATCCCTGATCTGGATCCAGAAGAAGCAGCAGGACAAGCACATCAGCACGAAGTTATCTATTGGCAGAATAGAGGGAAAACTCAAAAGGAATTGTTGCTGCAGAGGTGAGTTTTTTAGGCCATCACAGCATAATTAATCTCATTTGAAACACAATCATCTTACCACTACTGCCTGATACAGGCACTAAGTAGCTTCATTAGCAGCTTAACACCTAGTTCTATAATGAAGTTCCATCCCAAATTATTTACACTACAAAAGTACATTGCCCTAGACCACCTTTCATGCTACTTAATTACATCCACATGTATCAGAGGCTCAACAGAGGCTTCAGACCAACTACTGATTAATCTTTCTGAAAAGACAGGCATGGTAAGGAGCACAGAGGAACTGCTAAGCAAGCTGCTGTAGCAGCAGGCTGGGTTTACACCCTGGGCTACTGTGGGAGAGCGGAAAACATAATAATGCTTCTGTAGAGATAAACCAGAAAGGTTTGTACTACAGGTAAAGGGAGAGCAGCACAAAAGAAGGTAGTGTACAGGTGATGCTTTTGAAAAAGAGAAACTGTATCTTTGAGAGAGAACAACTCTCAGTAGCAAGTTATGGTCAAGCAGAAAGTAAAAATAATTTGATTACTTAAATAATTTAGCAGTAAAATATGACCAGACAAAAAAGTTAGGCAAAAAAGGCTGTTTGATAAGGATAGCTACACAATATCACATGTGGAATGGAAATGGAAGTACATCATCTTTAAAAATAAACACTAGGTCACATTTCACTGTGAACTGAGGGCAGTTCACTTAGGAAAGAAAAGCAAACTTTCTTCCTCCCTGAGAAAAAAAATAAAATTCAACTTATCTCCATTCTTGTTTCATTTGTGAATGCAGAATTAAGAAAAATTAAAGCCATACTTACTTTCTACGTTCATGTCCCTCTCATAATGAGCATTTCAAATGAAAAAGAGGGAAAGATGGGAAGATACTAATGTCTCTCTTTGGAGGTTGTTGTACCACCTTTTCAAAACACTGGTCCACTGAATTGAGTTTTGGTGTTTGCTCAGAGAGTTTGGTACAGAGGATTAGCTATTAGGAGTAGGCAGGGAAAAGAAATTGTACAGAAAGAGGCATATCAGAATAATTAAAGAAAAAACTAAAATACTCAAAAGTACACTGATAAGCAGAATTGAAATGTTCACAGAATTCATCCCTATAGCAACTCTTTCAAAGATAATGTCATTTTAGAGAATTCATATATTATTATGGTATGTCTGTATATTTAGGGAATATTACTCTGTGAATTCAAATACATTGCATTTCATATTCCACTTCATCTGTCCATAGTTTTTGTTTGTGCTTTTATTATATTGCCCATCCTAACACATTCCAAGGCCTTGAAAAAACTTTCAATTGACAATCACTAAAATATCTGGTAATTTGATAACATGAGTATACTCATTAAACAAGGGTTTAATTTATTTTGTACTGTAAAAACAAAAAGAACACATATACATTTAGAAACAGTCTTCCAGATGCCAGTCTAAAGAGTTTGTCAGATGCAGTTAAGGAGCACTAATAAATTAACATGAAAATGACTGTATATGGCACAGTATGTTTTCTGTTTAATGGATTAACAGACAACTTTAGCCTATTAGTGTTCTCTGTGCTATATACACATCAAATCGGCACTAAAAATACAACTTCTGTAATTTTTACCTCAGCTCCCAGATAAACAAGACTCCTTTAAGATGACAGCTACAAGCATTCACGGGAAAATAACTCTTTTCAGCAGTCATGTAACAGAAGCCATATGCAGAGGCACATACAAGCAGCAGATAAAAATCTTACTACACTGAACTCAATTTCCCCAAGATACAATTTTGCTCAATTTTCCACCACATCAGAACCAGCAGTCATGTTTCTCACATGGTAAAATCATGCATGTATGGCATGTGACTTCATTTGATCCCGAGTGTAGTCACAAAGGCGAGCATTGAGAAAACTCTGGTGGGGTGTGCACACTTGCTAGGAAAAAAAACTTTTACTCCTTTTTGCTGAAGAACTCGGAGTGAAGCTTGAAAACATCACTCCTTCATGGAAAACATGTAAAGTGCACTAAAATTAAGCTATAAAATTCATCAAACCTCTGTTGTTTATCACATTCCTATCCACAGTCCTCTTTTTGTTACTGTGTTGCTGGTTTACTGATAGTTTTCATATATCGTTACACTGAATATAACACTTGAAAGACCTAAGACTTTGTAGTATTAAACCTTAGTAGTATTTTTCAGTATTAAATTATCCTTTTGAAATATTAAACAAATTCTGCTAAACACTTCCATAAGACAGCTCCAAAGAAGGGAGAACTCCAGATAAAGAAGTCAGCTCTCGGCAGAATTCAGCTCCTGTGAGTCTTCAAAGAAAGGGCAGTCTCTGAAGACAATGGATTGGGCAAGAAGTTTTTCGCATGCCCTTAAACCAAAAAAGTCCAGATCAAAAGTGGAAGCAGATTGGTCTGTCTCTCTGAAAACAATACTTTGCATGCCATAATGTTTCTTCAATATAATTTTGACTTGGCTAGAACACTACTTTGGTTTTTCTTTAGCAGACCTTCTTTGAAAGGTGGGAATTTCTAAAGCACAGACTTCAGTTCTGAGTCATTACTATTGTTTCCTTTAAATTTTCTCACCAGCTCATCCTGCATCACTTCCCTTGTTCTCATGAATGAACAACAGCAATGGAAACATACCCATTGGTAAGAGAGACTGAGAAAACTATTGTGATAGATTTTTAAATGTCCTGACAACAAAAAGTTAACATTTAATTCTGGTTGCTGACTTTTAGAGTTGTGGGTAGAAACAAAAAAACTTCTTTCCTCATTTAATATGAACTTATTTCAACTTTGGAGCCATGCAACTCCTTAAGAGCAAATGAAATTCTTCCATCTTGTGCAACTTTGTTTTATGATCCATTACAGTAAAAAGGAGGGGGGATGTGATTTTAATCTTAAAATAATATGCCATTTGTGTAAAGGCAATGCATCATCAAAGCTTCATTTCCCCATAGCATCTCTGTATTTCAGCACAAGAGAAAAAAATAGAAAGTCCTTACATACCATGAAATCTTACCTCCTTTCAAGATTAATGGGCACTAGTCTGTACATACATTAAGAGGTCATTCGACCCCATCTGTTGTGCAATAGCCAGGCATGCTAAGTGAAGGAGATTGAAAAGTTTTGCTTCCCCTCTATAAGTCATTGCATGCAAGCTTTGTCTTGTGGGCCCTTCGTGTGTTAGGCCCTTGGAACTCCCTTTTATTTCACTGGAATTTTCGAGAATGACGTGAGTGTGGTACTGCCACATCAGGTTCTGCCAATTGCTGCTTTCCTGAGACAAGTTCCCCCAGTTGCTTGGTCTCTCTTAATATTGGGACTGAAAGCTAAAAACCAAACAAACCCCCACCAAACAAACCGAAAAAAAAACCATTAAAATAAGGGGAATAGTCTAGTTTCACCAAAGATGTGCAAGCTTTAACAAGTCATAGCCCAGACTTAGTGTTACCCAAATACCAAGTAGGACAGCATATCCCAAGAACCTTCCAGTTGCTTTTTCACGAAGGAGCACTATGACACAAACTCTGACTAAACAGATACCTACTGCAAATTCTGTTTCACCATATCTACTGAGGCCTTCAAACACAATTAACCACAAATATTATAATTTCTCCATTCAAGATTATAAATATATGGTTTTTATGAAACAGCCTTGTGATTTTATTAGTTAGCTTCTTGTTTTCCACACTTTTATCCATGAAAACTGCCTCAAAAACCTGCTTTCTCTCGATGTTAAAAACTTGCTTGTACAGTTTAACAAAAGTTCCCCTGTGCCATGTGTAACATTGCCATCTAGTGACATACTGTAAAGGTGTTTTCTGCTGATAAACTATTCTCAATCACTTTTCTCTAACGAAATCTCACTCAGTGTATTAGCTTAGTGTTAATAAAAGATTATTCAAATCATTTATGTAGTTTAATAGGAAAGGATATTTTATTATTTGATTTATTTTAGAATATTTCTCACTGTGTGTTTGCTCTTTCATTATTAGCTCTTCAGCAGTCTGGTTGGTACCTTTTAATATTGCTAATGGAAAAGACCTTTATATTAGGAGGAAGTGGAAGGACTATTTTCATGGTTTCAGACCTTGCTGTTAGTGCTCTGAATAATCATATGCATTTTTACTGGTTTTATGTTTAAAATTGAACCTTCTCCTGGTCCACATCTCATATGACATGACCTTAATCAATACCACGTACTTCCAAAACAGTAAGCATAAGAACTGAGAGCCTAAATTAAGCCAGACTTAAGCCAAAAATGAATGGGCTTGTGCTGAAAATCAGAAACATACACACACTGTTGGGTCACAGCCTTCTCTCAAGCAGAAGCTCATCCCAGAACGCTGGATGAACCAGGGTGACAACAGCCTCACCTCACTGCAAATCTCCTGGAACAGGCACAAGATTCTCCAGTACCATCTTGCTGAAGCAATAAATGCTCTAGAGAAACAGTCTGTCAACAACCTTGGTAGGGTCCCTCCCTTCAGATTTACAAGCCCTGTAGGGCACACCCCAGCCCTGGGGAGATTGCACTGAACCACCTCTGGTCACTCTCATGACAGGTTTATAGCTAAAAATCTGGAAGATGGCACTTCCAAAGAGCCTATCATAGTTTACACAAAGAATTGGTTGACAGGGTTAACTTTAGCTGCCTGTTAGTGTGTTACACAAAACAATCTTTGAACTTGTTCCAAACAATCTTTGAAATATTGCTACTCTCCAGAAGTTATTTTGTGCCCATGTCAGCAAGTTTGGATGCCCTGAGCTGTTTTTAGGCTTTGGACCTAGACACTGAAGGTGACCATTTCGTTGAACTTCTTGCAGTTCAAAACTGGATGAACGAGGTCCAAGTGAAAGGAATGGAAACCCAGCCACTGGCAAGAAAGTAATGCTGACCAGCCCAGGCTGCTAAATCCAGGGATGAGCAGACAGCAATTGATTCTCTCTGCCTGAATGTCACAGGCTATTCATTCACAGAAACTGCTGGAACAGTAAGGTCTTGAAAGGTACTTGTCACCAACTCTTGAATCAGGGCATTAAAGGTGGAAGTGTGTGAGATTTTCTTCCAAGTCACTTACCTTTACACTAAGTCATCCTCCTTCATATCTTATCTGGGCACATTCAACCTGTGGCACCTTCAAAGTGGTTTATGAACACTATTGATTCGTATTTATAGAACATATAATCTCTGTCTTTTCATTTTGTTTTTGATCAAAAATACTTCCCCAATGCTTGTGCATGAAGGAAAACGCTACAACATTCTGGAAGAGGTCTGAAAGTCCCTGATAAATGTAGACCTCCTAATTTCTTTCTCTCTCATATACACAGAACAGAATATTTTCTTACATCAGTTGGTAGGGAGAAGATAAAAATGGCTGGTTGTTTCTAATGCAGTGGGAAGTGCAGAGGCAGCAATTCTCATTTCATGCTCATGCTTTCTGTTGTTTTTAACCATGGCTGCTTTGAGACTCCTGCTGCTGCAGCACTAGCAACTGACTTGTATCTTGTCTCTGTGGGAAGCAGCTGTTCCCACTTAGCAGGGGCAGATGCTCAGAACACAGACATTTACCTTAAAGAACAGGGTCACTGTGGTTATCTGTATAGAAATACCACCTCACTTCAAAGGACAGCTATTCCTGCTCCCCTGCCCAAATATTTACAAAAAATATTTTTATTTTGTTTCCTACAGGAAGCATGTAACAGGTAGGTAATAAACGCCCTGAAAATTGCTTTAAATATATTCACTACAACAGTGTAGCTTCAGAAAGAGGATGATGTTGCCCAGTCTTGTCATTCCCTACAGTAATCTCTACCCGTATTATTCAAAGTTGGAAAATTTGATTTATATTTGCAATGAATTAGGTTTCAAAGTGCTTGTGAGACAACCAACCATCACTCCCTACATATTTTAAAACTCTGCATGGTAGTTTTGTCATCTGCAGCTTCATGTTTGGTCAATGATCTATAGAGGAGCCAAGAATAACATCCCAGAGTCCCGAGTCTGTCATGGATTTAAACTGTGAAGACTTTTTCATTTGCAACAGATGATGGGCCAAGTCTCAGGGATAAGCTAAACAGCCCTCTCTTAAATGCCGCCAGACAATTGCTGTCTAGAGAAGACAAATGCAAGGATGTCACTTATGTACACCTGTACATAATTGACTCATTTTTTTTTACCATATTATATAAGGCATTCATAAATATGTCAAATACTAAGAACAAAGATCATCACATTAAGATTAAGCCCACCACTGTCTAAAACAAAACGCTCTGAAAAGTCCTTTAAATTAAAATCTCTCAAGTTTAATACGTAAAAAGCTGCATTATGTACCTAAATTTAAAATCCAAATATCTTATATATCCTACTGTGAAAAGGGACACTTTTCAAGCACCATTGTTTTGCAAAGTGAATGCCTGACATCTGCTGGTAAATACACAAACTGCATAAGGTTGAACTAAACTCTCCTTGGTTTTTAGGCTATAGAAGATGCTTTAGAATATGTAATTTATTAAAATAAAAGATCAAAATTATTACAATCATGATATAATGAGGTTTCAAAATTGAACTGCATCAATATTGGTTTTATTTGTTAGACTCAAGATAGGTTCTTAGAATTTCCTACAAAATTTCCCTGCAGGAATGATCAAATCCCGTTCTCAAAAAAACCATTTTTCCCCAACATGATTTTTTTTTTACATTATTTTTACTAAACTAAATTAGCAGGAGCTATTTTAGCGCTATTGCACTGCCATTTTGTTTAGATTGAGCAGTTTTCAAAAAGTTATTTCTACATTGCTTTGTAATATTTCAGTCGTCCTACCAAAAAATATAATTCCTGGTTGAAACAACAGGAATGCCCATTAAAATACAGAATTACAAAAGTCCAGCCTGTGACAAAGGCTACAAAACATGGGGTTTTTTAAAGGATATTTCTCTAGAAAAAGCAGCAGAGGGCACTGCCCCAGAATTTCAGTTTTTCACCCTCTCATGTGTTACATGAGTTCACAGTTCTTTTTCTAAAATCTGAGGAATTTTTAGTATGAATAATTAGGACTCAATTTTATAATATCCAAGCACCTGAGATTTTTATGATTTTGTAAATGAATTTTGTAACACAAAATGTCTCGCTAAAACACAAGTCAGAAACTAACTTTGTGCATGAAGGGGCCAGCATACCAGAATTAAAATAATCTTGCTGGATCACATGTAGAAAATAGGAAGGAATGAGTATGCTCAGGAAAAAGGGAAACTAAAATATTCTATGAATTCTTTAATATGGAGGTGGTAAAAAAATGCTTTTTTGGACAAAATTTAGAAGGGGAAAAAACATTTAAAGTTAACCAGAGACCTTTGCTCAAAGTCTATACGGATACGAAAAAGAACAATTCCTTCAGCAAAAGAAATTGATCCTTCATTCCAAACAAAAATAAAATTCTGTTAGGCAAGATTTTCTTTTGTAAAGTAAAAGCTATCGTCTTTGTTCATTTTTGGCTTTTCATTTTCCCTATATACCAACAAAAACAATCAAGTATAATCAAAACCTGGCAGAGTATCTCTTGAACCCCTGCATCATAATGTGCATTTCTGGTGTTGAGCAACACAAAAACTATACTTTGCTACTATACCACCAAAAAGAGAGAATTAAAGAATTACTATGAATTTAACGGCAAATGTACATCAGTTTTCTGAATGCAAAACATCTGCAATTCTCTTTGATAGAAGGTAAACAATAAATACCAAAAAAAAGAGAGAGCAAGCTAAAAAAAAGACAAAAACGAATTGAAATCAGAGCCATCAAAAACCCTTACTTTGGATTCAGGAAAACAAGTAATTTACACCTCATACAGCTCCTCAGGGGAAAGTGTTAAATTGGTGTTGCACCCGGTAGGGGTGGCCAGCCAAGTCTCAGTGTTTGATGCTGTTTCCTCTGAAATATAAGCAGCACTGAAATAAAAGTTGCTGAAGTTCCCTGGTGCTGACCAGTTCTTGAAGGATTACACTGAACAACAGATACATACATATAGCATACATATTTATTGGATCTCTCTGAAAAGATAACAGTTTTTTACATAAAGTACTAATGGAAGTTCCCCACTATTTTTTTCCTTAATACTAAAAATTAGGAATTTCATAGTAGTGGGAAAATTCTCATCCTGGGATCAGGAGAGCATTAAAAAAGACATGACAAGTGAACTCATGTCATTACTGCTATGCCAAGTATCCAGAAAAAAAACCCAAACCCAGATACATCTTATCTGAAGACACCCACTGGCTTTGATGAATATTGATGGATTCCTACAGTTATCTCAATTTCAGGAGTGACATACTGTCCATGCTGAGGATGCTAGCATCTGCTTTACAAATTTCTGATTAATAACTTAATTAAGTGGGGGACAGGGAAAAATTATAGTTACCTAGTAAAGACTACCTATACCTTCTTAAGTCAAAAAAAGTTTTATCAACTTTGAAAAAACAAATCCTAAGGAGACATTCCTTTTCAGGAGAGATATTCGACAATCCAGAGAGGTGACAACTAGGCAAAGTTCACTGCTCATGTGGACCCAAGCTTGTGAAATGAGGCAGTCCTTACAGTGAGCTCAGATAATATATCTGATGGGATATAAAATTTTTATGTTATTTCATTACAGCTTTAAATGGTACAAAACATTTTACTGTTTAATCTTAACATTTGAAGATATAAAAAAACCCAAAACCAGTCCTTAAATAGAAGAATGTTAATGTTGGTTGTTGCCACATATTCAGTTAGAATGCAGGCACCAGTGTCCTTCCCTCTTTCTTACTACACTAATTCCTAAAGCAAAAAGTAAATGAACAAGTAATATTTAGTGAGCAATGGGGACTGGAAGTGCATGGAAGCAAAAGAAACCCTTGCCTTCATTTCTTTCAAACCTAAGAGAGAGAGAGAAAGAAAACAGGAAGAAATTTACCTTTTAGAAATTAAATTAAAACAAACAAAAAAAATCAACCCACCAAAAAAACCCCAACGAACAACAAAAACCAAAACCCAGAAATACTTCAGCACTCCCAATCTCATCACTGTTACTTCCAAATCATAGTTAAGCTAGTTTTATCTTACTCTTCAATTATTATGTCACACAAAAAATAGCCCTGTCTGCCTCTCATAACTACATCTAATAGCAATCATTCTTAAAGGCAAATATTTTTACATTTCAGCGCAGAAATTAGTGCTCAGTTTATCTTCTATACCCACCTCATAGCTCCTACCACCACACTCTAAAACCTCATCCAGGTATCAAATCAAACAAATTCCCTTCAGCATGAGCGCACAGGATCACAGAACTCTCTTGGAAAACCAAAGATCAAGCAAGAAGAAACACTGAGCAAGGAGGCAGACTGAATGAATAGCACTGTACCTCTTGTCCATGTTGCAACACAAGCAAAACTCCACGCGTGACATCCAAATCCTAGTTCTGCCAAAGGACCCCCCAGTTAAGAGCTCTCAATCATCCCTTCTGGCTACCAACTACCTGTGCAGCCAGCTGGAAGAACCTGTGGTGGGTTTATCACATGCCACACAGGCAATTCCAGTTACCCCAGGGTACTATTTTGAAGATTGTTGCTTGCAACAGCACTTCCAGTATGGTTTAAGAATGCAAGGATCTTTCTGGAACTAAACGTGTATTTTTCTTGCGAAACACTTGGAAATCATTGCATTACAACTGCAAAACACATGATGACTGCTTTTAACAAAGTTAGTGGTATTATACAAACATGTCTTCAGATTACAAAAATGCTTGATCACTGTCATGGTCCTCTAGTGCTGGAAATATGTATGTTCTCTCTAATCCATTTCTGCCAGTTTTATAATTTTAAAGAGTGCCAGATATTTCTTCAGAATTTACATGAGCACTAATGAGCACAAGGGAATACAGCTGGGAAGCAGAAGAAAATTCCCAGTGACTTTGTTGTCCATGATTAACCTTGAGTTGGATTTTTTTCTACTTTGTTTTATTTTCTAAATAGTTAATTATAATAATATATAGAATAATAAAAATATATAATAATAGAGGATTTCGAATTTCATTATTAGACCATTAATATCTGAAAAAAGAAGTGTTGAAGCTTGGAGTAAATAGGGGGAGAGGTAGTGAGAGAGAGGGGGAAGAGGAGAGGGTGGAGAGAGATGAAGGAGAAAATTTTTGCCATGTAGATGATTAGAGGGATGGCTGAGAGAATCCGGCTGTTCAGCCTGGAGAAAGCTCCAGGGAGACCTAATTGAGGCCTTCCAGCACTTGAAGGGGCCCTAAAAAAAGATGGGCATTAACATTTTAGCAGGGCTTATTGAGACAGGACAAGGGATAATGGCTTTAAACCAAGGAAGGGTAGATTTATATTGGATATAAGGAGTAATATTTTTCCAATGAGGGTGGTGAAACATACTGAACACGTTGCCCAGAGGTGTTCGATACCCCATTCCAGGGAACATTCGAGGTCGGGCTGGATGGGCCTCTGAGCAGCCTGATCTGCTTGGAGACCCCTGATCATTGCAGAGGAGTTGACTACATGGCCTTTAAAGGTCCTTTCTAACCCAAACTGTTCTATAACCATTCTTATACCTGAATACTCGCTTATTTTCACCTGTGCCTTATCTTCAGCCCATTATTTTCAATAATGTGCCAATTTGAGAAAATAGTCTGAGGGAAGTGGTAGAGGGCACCAGAAAAAGATCCAGTAACCATTTCGCTTGTTCAAGCTAAGTTTTATATTTTTTTGTTTAATAAAAATATGCTTGACAGAGCTACTGCAATATGAGCAATTGCCAATATGTGTAGAATGGGACATTTCAGGCTAAACAATATATGCCTGTTGTCTTGTTTGTTTGAATGAACAGTTTAAGATGTTTTTAAAAGTTTTTACCTGTTTCAATGAAAAAAAAAATTCCAAAATTAAGCAGCCAAATAATCCAGAAAAACTTTTCTTAAAGTCTGACAGTTATTTTGCATGTATTTTCTGACACAAATTTGGAGTAAGATTGCTTCTCCAGCACCTGAGTTTTCAGCCTTAATAGCTTTCATTTTGCAGAACTGTTCTGCAAAACCTGTCATCTTGAAGCAATTTTCAGAACATCATTTTCAACAGCTGGAATCCAAAAATTATGCATTAACTCTATTTAAATCTTGCTAGGAAGCAATATATTAGCTAGATTTAACTTCATTGTTCAGAAGAAGCATATTAAAAGAATAAACAACTAATAGAAGTAATTAGTTTTCTCAATGTCTTTCTATTTTCAATATATGTAGTGCCAACCCACAAATAAGACTGCATGCTCAGGGGAGCAGAATTCTAAATATAGATTTTTCAAATCTATTTTGTCTTTCCTGCAGAGCTGTCAGTGCAGTGCTGCATGCTTTTGATGGCAAACAGAAACCCAGGCTACTCTAAAAATTTCCCTTTTCAGTCCTCACACAAGAACTCCTGTCTTTAGAACCTCACTTAAAACTACTAACTGAAATGTTTTTTAAGTGTTTCCAGTTCAGTCTCTTCCCCTTACACAGATCACTTGCCAGAGAATACCTCATTTGTACACATCACTTCATAAACCAGCAATATTTCGTTAGCAACTCAGCTAAGAGAACAATCAGCCACCAGCAATACTAGTACTTTATGATATGTGTGAGACTAGGGGAAGTAAATGCCATTAGTTTCCATAAAAGCATTATTTTTATAAATAGTTTGAGAATTGTCACAACAAAATACAGTAGCCATTTTACTTTTTGAAAGTCTTTTTACTTTTTTACAGAGATCAGTTGAGGAATTTGCCTCCTTAAACCCTGAACCAACATACCATCTCGGTGGCTCAGGAGCAAAACCCAAGCTATCATCTATGCTGGCCTTTTGCAGGATAAAAACAAGTTTTTCTCTCAGAGAACTTGAATTCCATGATGGTTTTCCCTTTATCCCTCTAAAATGCTTACCTCAAACCCAATTTCTCTTCACAGGGAAATGCTAGTAAAGCATCAAACATCACATTTGAAAGCTACAGTTTCAGTGTCTTGAAATTCTGCTACAGTCTGCTGGGAGGAATATACAATTTTAAAGGAAAGAAAGTAGCTTTCTCCCTGATGTTTTTTGACAGCAGATCCTTGTCTTAAATAGGCAGGCATTATATTCATTGGAAGAGTTCTGCCAAAGGAATGCAGGGAAGTGGTTGAATGCCAAGCCACAAGAAATGCTTCAGTAAACAATTCAAGAACATAATTTATGAATCAACCAACCACTTACTTGGCAATTACCAAAACAAATCCACAACTTTGCCCAATTATCTCTAAAAATATTTTGTTTTCCTTCTGTATGACAGTTTTAAGTTCTCTGTAACAGTTTTTAGAGCCATATATACACTTGATATCAAAGCACAGCAAAAATAGTGTTTCAGTGGGCTGATTAGGCTACTCTGTGGAGAACAGCACAAGTTCAGAGAACTGAAATGCATGCAAATATGATACAAATGGATACAAATGACAAACTGTCCTAAAATATTCATGTGAAAAAAACTTTTTAGTTTTTACACCTAAAACAAAATTTTGTTTGTAAAGACAAAGCACTTTTTGGGAATTTTTTTCAAGACCTTTTTGATTAATACAATGTCCTGGGGTGACTGTCTCAAACCAAGACACACACCAACATGAAGAATGTACTAAATAGTCATTTAGAAATAATTCACAAATATTAAAGGTCTCTTTTTAAAAGCAAGTTAGTTCCCTCAAAACCCATCAGCTCTTAGGTGAACTCAAAACACAGGGGGACACTCTGCACCACTCTTTGCATCTCTTCTTTCTCAAGGTTTTTCACACTGTAGTTCTCATCATTTTTCCTATTACTTTTTCTCTGATTTACAGTATTAAAACCTGAGTTTTAGTTTCCTCTTTTTCCAAGTCCTCAGTACATTGAGAACATTCCCTGTCTGGCAATCAATTCCCTTGTCATGCTTTGTTTGAAGGTACACATGTACCTTAAGGACTGTGCCAGGAAGGCGACAGCAGCGCGTGCTCCTTCTCCTGGATATCCATGACCCAAATGCACCAGCTGACCACTGTAAACCTTCCTTATTGCCAAGATGCCACCCTGATACCCTGCTCCTTCCGTCCTCCCAACCTCGACAGCGTTCACAGCTGTAGCTGAGGGAAGGAGCACACACAGGGGGATGTGTACACACAGAGAAGCCATTTTTTTGGCAGAGGTGCTGACTGAAGCTGCTACATCCTGCTTGCTACCTTTCCTGGCTTATGCAACTCAGCAAGATTCATTGACACTCAAGTTGGTAAATCTGCCTCAATTACTCTATCTTACCAGGGGAGAATCTTCTATTTTGGAAAGGTTTACCCAGGCTGTTTAGGGCAATATCCATCCCATTCCTAGCGATGGAAGGTCCCCTCTAATACTAGTTGTCTCAGCCCCTCCTGGAACAAGCACGTTCATTCTTCTTGATGAAAAGGTTCCAGTAAAAATCTACACATTCCTTATTTAGAAAGCCTTTCTTTATCTAAAGCTTTTACTTTTCTTACTGATTTAGCCTGATGTCTTATGCTTAAAATCTTAAGACTCATACTGAATCGATTTCTTTTTATTCTTCCAGCTTGCTGCATTGTAAGCAGTTATTAAAATGATTTGTAACACAAAACTGGGTGTGGGGTACATCAGTGGCACCCAAAACAAGATCTGAGGCTGACTGACAGATAATGAACTATCAGTTTTCCAGGAGCTGCTGCCAGTCCTAGAAAGTACTAAGCTTACCCTACTGTAACAGGGATTTAAAAAAATGCCCTAAAATGGAACAGCCATTTCCTTCAGGCACTCCCAGAAAACAAGTCCAGAAGGTGTATTTGAGTTCTACACATATCAAATAACTAAAACAGTACTTAAAAAGCCCAAACACAGGAAGACCATCTTCTGGTTTAAAAATATTTATTTAAAAGAAAAGAAAATCTATACTCAGATGGCTCCCCCCAAAAAAAAAAAATCCTCAGTTTCCCCCCCTCAAAACCATTACTCTGCAATTTACCTTTCCCTTAAGTTTCAACTTCAATGTTTAATTAAAAAAAAACAAAACAAAACAAAAAAACCCCCCAAAAAATAACCTGAATTTTCATTTCATTTTCCTATGCTACTAGCCTGAGGAAATTAAGTTCCTTTCAGTGAAAAGTTGCATGGGATGCAAGAAGAAACTTCAATAAAATGTATCCACAATATACAAGTATAAAAATATTTTGCTTATGATTCAGTACTATAATTTAATAACTTTTTGTTGTTTCATAGGTATCTGGGAAAGGTACAGACACATGTCCTGATCCTGTTACAAGAGGTAGAATGCCAGCATTTGGTACAACATTCCAGGAGAGAGTCAAGGTGATATTCCTGTTTCCCCTGCAAAAGCAACAAAGACTATCAGCAGAAATACTCAAGTTAACCAATTTAATCAACAGTTACTATTATTAAATACATTAGGATACAGATTGTTTTCCCGGTCCAGAAACAATAGACTTTTTAATTTTACATAGTTACTGCCTATGTTTTTTTACTTAACTCCTTTGGAGTTGAGTGCATCACAGAACCAATTCTACACAGACTGAAGGCAGAAACCCAGAAGCCTATAGCTCATAACAGCAGTGCATCTTCTAGTCTACAGAACACATAGGCTATCTTGTATCCCAAGGCCATCTTATAACAAATCAAACTACAAAGATGCAATAGAGATAACAGAGTATCAGATAGAATACAGGTACCTTACCACACCAGAGAACACACATATTAAATGCAAAGTGTGCAAGTAAATCAAGATACCATGAATAACAGTAAAGAAACAAATATTTACTTACTTGAGACCATTTCCATCATCAAAGAAAAAGTACTTTGACTTCATGTCTTTTAAAGACAGCCTTGGGTTATCTCCTCTCAACATGATCTTGTCCCAAAGGACCACCTGATTTAGGGCCTAAAAACAAAATTGTAATTAAGTCAGCAAGGTACCGTACCAGATCACTGGACTTTCATTGCACTATTCATCTAAAACTCCTGAAGTACATGCTTGAAATTCATAACCAATTTAACAAAATAATGCTTCACAGTGGGGTAATATAGTACTACTATACAGTGAAATGTGACGTGGAACAAATGGAAAGAACAAGAAACATCTTAAAAGCTAGAAAACAAGAAAGCTATTTTGAAAAAGTCATATGCTTTAGAAGAATTACAAAGCATAATGAGGTTTCTTTCTGAGTTGCAAAGGTAAGTCACTTTTAAAGCAGTATTTAGACTTTGTTTCAAATAAAGGACTTAAACTGAGCTATCATGACTCTGCTTACGTATTTAATGTTTTTCCAACTTTAATGGAAATCTCTACTTGAATTGCAAGCATAACCCCAAAGAATTTATGAACAATTGAAAAAGTTAGATTCCATGTAACCAAAACTTTATACTGTTCTTTTAAGCAGATGTTGAACAGTCTTGTTTGGTGCTTTATAGAACAATTTAGAAAACTACTTCTCAGTATTTGTGAGAAATAGCCATTTATGTGGAAAAAAACCCTAAAATATGAAATAATACAATAAAATCTCAGAAACCCTTAAAACTATTCTAGCGCAAACACAATATCCACCATCTTGTTTAATATATCACTATATCTTTGCAATGTGACCACAGCAGCTTTAACTAGAATTCACTGGTACCATGGCAGCATGGTGTTTCATTAAAATAATTTTTTTAAAGGCTGTTCCACATAGCTTCTGTCAGATCAGTAAAAAGGGTGTTCAGCCATCCAAAGGGAAGGATCAGTAGCAACCAATTTAAAGGAGCAAGGCCAATTATTTTGAGAAGTATGGCAAGGTAATGTGAATGAATTATAGGGCTAGAGTAATTATTAGAGGCAACCACTTCTGTGATCTATGAAAAAAAGACACACCACACCAGGCCAGCCCAGAAGCCACTCCCTCTTGTTTCTAACAGCCAACAACTGCAGAAAGTTAGAGAAAAGGTACAATGCACAGAAAAGGTGAAAAAACTCATTTACAGTATACTATTGCAAGTGTACTTCAACATAAGCCATGTGTTACTTTTCTCCCATTCTACTGGGCATGCATCAAGGTAGGCTTCCTGAAAGTGAACTTCCCAGCCTACAGTTAAACTGGTAAGGAAATAATCATGAAGGCCAGTAAAATCAGCCCAGGCTAGTAGGAAATGCTGGAGGCCTTAACTCTTCTCAGCAGGACTACATAATGATTAAAAAGAGCTGCAGTACTAAAATGGGTAATTGTTTCAAACTTCTTTTTAATACTTACATTGTTTTTCGTTGAATATTCTGCAGACAAATATAGAAACAATTGTTTAACATTCCAGTCAAATATACTCTGCAGATGTATGCAAGTTAAGAAAAATACCATATTGTACTTACATAACCTTGTTTATTTTTACTAGATCTAAGTAGTCTATAATCATTACAGTGAGTTCTTACCTTTCAACATACCTCATCTCACCTCCAGCAGTTTGAACACATATTTTAATCATATTGAAGTGACAGGTTTTTAGGTGAGTTTTTCTTTTTACTATTTATGAAATCTAGCAGCTATTTCTCCTCAAATGACTTAAGAGTTCTATATTTGACACTGCAAGCTAGTAACCAGAATCCTCTGCCAGACAATCTATTATAAAACTTTACATAAAAGGCACAACAGAATTCTTCCATAAATATCCTCAAGGCAATTTTTTGTACTACCAGAGAACCCTCATATCCAATTGTGGATCAAAATACAATAACATTAAACAATATACAAATACAAAATTGGTAGAGTGTAGGGAATTCAAAGAGCCTTTAATATCCACGTTAGAGAAGTTAGAATATGAGAAGTATTTCAGATCGGAAGTGACACCAGAAATCAGCAAATTCAATTCCCTACTGACAACAAAGAAAGCTCATTAGACTCAAACAACACTCGGCTCAGATTGTTCATCAACAGTTAAGAACTGATGACTGCCATTTGAGACAGTATGGATGGCTGGGATTCTAAATAGTTGCCTGTTTATTTAACAATAACGTGTGACTGCTAAGGAAAAGACATTTAGTTCACAATAAAGATTACAGCTAATCTTTTATTTCCTAGTCCTCTTGTATTCTATCTGCCATTATCTCAAAGAATAAATAGATTCTCTAATCAGCCTCAAATATTTTTTATGTTCTTCCACTCATCCCAAGACAAACATGTTTTTAAGCTACTAATTCAAAGGGCAAGAAAGGAAAGAATTAAATATTTAACTGCTGTCACTGCAAGAATAGGTAGAGATATTTTACTTGAACACTTTTTTGTCATTTGGTTCAAAATATCAAACAAGAGTCTGATGCTCTCCTTTGCAGGATTTCTTATCACTTGCAAAAGTTAGCAATGAATTAAATACCCTTAAAAGAGTTTGTCAAAATTGTATTGTCTCCTTTCATTTGCCTACTTCCTTTTTCTAACTGCCATTTTATTTAACTTCTCCCAGGACTAGCAACTTGTTTCTGGCAGTTAGGACAATAAACATACCTGTATCTCTTTACCAGTTTTGAACAAAAAACCCTACCAAGCAGTTGTATTTTACATGGCAAACTTTATTTATGCCAGGCATGAGAAATTTATTCAGAGTCTTTACCAAAAAAAAAGATTTTTATTAGCAGAAGTCATGAAAACACAGGATCTTTATGCCTGCATATTGCAGACTAATCCTTGTACAAGAACATTTCTTTTAGAAGTCCTGCCCTGCCTTGCTCTGCCTTCCCTCTATATACAATGTGTACAAGTCTATGCATCTGCTTTAGAATTTCAGTCTCTGATTTTAATATGTACAAGCATTTCAGAGGTAAATCTCAGACTCAGGAGCTTACCTCTCCTGCTTCCAGTTGATAAAAAAAAAATCCTCTTATTCCTGTGCAGACAGTCCTGCAAAAATCTGATTAGCCTGTTTATCCAGCGTTTGTATCAAGAGTTGTATTTCCTGTGGTCTGCTCACACAACATAGACTTCTTCAAAACAGTGAAACCAAAACGCAGAGGTAATCATTGTCTAGCCTAACAGTGACAAAAACCAGGAGACAGGGAAAAATCCCAGGATTGTCAGACCAGCTGCAAAACAAGGCTTAGTGTAATCACCTGAATGTGCTGCCTATTATTCGGTACTAACTTCTGCAGAAAAACTCTTTCAAGAGCCTAAATCCAGACTAGCAGGAAAGCAAAAAAATATAAAAGAAAAACTGTTAAACTGCAACAACAATTGAGAAAGAGGCCAAAAACCAGCATGATACATTTTTCAGTAAATCATATGTTTCCCAATGAATTTTATACTACTCAATACTAAAGATTAGACTGTTTAACATCTAAACAAGTAAAGGATTACAATGTCTTTTAATTTTTAGAAGAAGACAGGTACTTCTATGCAATTGTTATACAGTCAGAACTTTGAAAGCCTCACAACAAAAAGAGTTTGAAAGGTGCAGTTTCTAGATTGGTTATGAACTTCAAAACAGTACACTATATAAATTCAACCATCAATTCACTTCTCAAACCACCAATACAAACTTCACTTAAAAGTAATAACGTCTAGATGTTAAACAGCACTCCCCATTATTAGATACAGTGCACTTCACAATAAAGCCTGATTTTAAAAACAGGCATTAAAAAGAGAGAACAACTTGTAACCTACTAGAGAACAAACAGCTGGTTTAAGTTCTATTTCATCGCCATAGCTATGCAAAATACTATTTGTAGTTGCTTTAAATTTTTAAGACAAATTGCTAGTTTTCCCCTAGTCCTGAATATCTGAAGATTACAAGGTAACAAAAATAGACATCAAAGTGTTCTTATTCCTAGAAGTTTGCAAACCATTTTTCCATTAAGGATATCTGCAGTAATGTCGAATGTGACGAATCCCAGGTCACTTCTTTCTCTAGGTCCAGTAAAGTCTTCTACATTTTTTCTAAGACAAAACAAAACACAACACAAGATTATCCTTTCTTATTATTTGTCTCTTACACATTACATAAATAATGATTTTTATAAGATACTTCCCTCAACTATTTTCTGTATCTCCTTGACTCTGCATGGAACAAATTTTTTATGGATTATGAGCTTCACAGTTATATTTATTCCAGATGCGAAATTTGTCAATTAAAACATCATTTCATTAAAACCAAGCTTAGTAATCTCAAAAAAAAAAGAAGTTTAAAAGTGAAGAAAACACTTTTGGAGACAGCAATTAAGAAAAACACCACCAAATCTTCTCAATTTAAGCCTTGGTATGAATTTCCATCCCTTTGCAAAAAGCAGTATCTTTTTAAGTAGAAAACTTTATCAAGCACTTGACTACACCTCTTAACCACTGTCAGTCTGGTGGAATTGCAAGCCTTAAGCTTGGGGTCTCCCGAACTTCTCTGACATTCAAGAGAAGCATCTTAAGTGTAACATCTCCCAGTAAGACCAAATCTGTGCATCACAGAAGTGACTGGTAGTACACATTTCACCCAAATTAGACATTAGTATGTTGCCTCATATATGCTGAGCTCACCACGACACTCAAAAAAATGCTTTTATGCCGATTTTATGCTTTTGCAATCCTCAGTGTAGCATAAATATGGGGCTTCTTTTCCTGTGGTATTAAACCAGTCTGAAAGGTGATGGCAGTCCCTTTATTTGCATTCATCTCTCCTTTCAAGTCCTGCTAATAGGCATGTACTGGTGCCACTCACCTTGGGGTGGTTCCAAAGCTCCAAAGAATCATCACCAAATCACAGACTGACCTAGGTTGGAAGGGACCTAAAGATCATCAAGTTCCAACCTCCCTAGCATGGACGGGGACGCCTTTCACTAGACCAAGTTGTGCAGAGCTCCATCCAACCTGGCACTAAACACATCCAGAAATGGGCTGCTTTGGCTCACTAATCTGGGCCAAAACCAACCAAACAAAAAAACATGAGCTGAGTTAGAGCAGCTCAGTAAAGTGTCCTAGGAGCCAGATTCCCCTGTGGGGCTCTGGCAAAGAACCACGAGGCAAAAACGGGAGCAAAGACCTCCACTCTTTGGTGGTTGTAACAGCTGCTCAAATGCTTGTGAAACTACTGCCCTCCACATCACACATGCCTAACTTGACGGATGTTTTCTGTGACTAAGGTTCCTTACACAGAAAAAAACCCCACCCCAAACCAACACGAAAATTGGAAAAAAACGGTCCCCTAGCACAAGTTTGCATCAGTACATTTTATCTGTAGGTAACACGTTTTGATGTGGTATTATGTGTCGTACACCTGGTGCATTTTGAAGAGCAGAAGCCATCCCAATCATTCTGCTGTCATAGAAAAGAAAGGATGCTAGGTTATCAGTGGAGGAACCCAAGAGAACTGCTGTTTAAAAGAGAAAGGTACTACGATCGGATAAATGCTCATAGGATAGAGCCCGTGTTCCTGTAGGTCCCTGCCTCCCCCAGCTGCCGGCCGGCAGCAGCTGGCTGGGCTCGAGGGGCGGTGCTGGGAGCGGGGCGGCCGGGCCGGTCCCTGAGCGCTCCCGCCCGGCCGCGCCGTCGTGGGGCTCCCCCATTGGCCCGCCCGGCAGCGCAGGAGGCCGAG